>JACCGJ010019334.1:0-31204 GCA_013407085.1 Atriophallophorus winterbourni | reverse complement strand
ACCGAAGAGTATTTTAATCGTTTGCGTATATGAAATTTTGCCAGTTGTATAAAATGCCAGCATCGCATGAAGCAATCAAAATCATTGAGTGCTAGTCAGCTGAATAATTTGTGAAATAGAACACAAGGTTTTAGCATCCTACTTCAAAGAGTATAAAAGTGAATTTAAAATTAAGCGCGCGTTATAATGTTATTCACTGGTTAACGTGCTTAACAAGAAATATCAGTAAAACGTGTGCAATGTTTCCGTATAAGAGTACAACACAATATCACAAGCCGTTATTCCCGAAAACTGAAAAATATGATAACCATGTCATTCAAGAAAATAATTCATCAAATATATTTGTGAATACATTAAATGAATCGAAACACTTTCATCTAAGCCCAGCTGCACGTATCGGGGTAAACATGTATTCCAAAGAGTATGTTGAACATTTTTGATAACTTCAAATTGACAGGAAGGCTCGATTCAATAAACAATCAAATTGCGAAAACCAGTGTGTAAGTTGTTTTTGTTGCTGAACTTGCAGACAGAGCCCTCTACAAATAACAATGAAATGCTTGATGATGAATCTTTAAGATGCTTCACACTACATATTAAAAGAGTTCCAGGAATAAGTGCCCAATTACGAAGGATAGCGAAATTCTCCTTTTTGATTGAACTAATTGGAAAATGTTCCATGATTCATAATATCCATAACAATGGAAACTTTCATGCTTTCACGATACAATCACTTGGTGATACAGGAATAAATATCTCGTCTATCGACTGTGTTTTCTATGATTTCGATGGTGTAAAACCTCTTATTGAATTGGAGAGGATCTATAGGTAATTTAATTATTGGATAAATTCCGTCATTTTATTCACGATATTTTCCATAAGTTTCTGCTCAACTTGAATCAATATTCAGTAGAACAAAATATTCAAAAAAACAAAGTGGTATATATTCAATGATATCATGTAATTGTTCGAATATTCAATAATATTTCGCATCATAATTGTATATAATTATCACATTTTTTAATTTTGAAACTGGTTTATGAACTTTTTGCTCTACATAATGTGGAGTAATATATTTCCAACTATACTTATAGTTCAGGCGTCAACGTTCCTCGGAGCATGGTTGTATAAAACTGATTTTATACTTCCGCCAGAATTAAACATACTCAATTTTCGTATAATCCTAGAAGGTAATATTTTAGTGTGAAATTCAACAGCAATGCGTACCATGAAGGCAACAAATTTTGCATCGTGTACTAAATGTCAATACTGATTTTCTAAGTGTTATTCGTTATAAAATGCCTGCTGCAAACATTTAGAGTTTAAAATCATCTATTCTTTTCTTAATTCCGAAACTGATCACGTAATTGCATACTTTAAACAAAAATTGGTGGTATACAACATGGTAAAGGTAAAGTAATATTGGAATCTCTTTAGCAAACCTTAGTGGATACTAAAATGAACGTATTGCCTCGATTATCATTGCTCAGTACAGCTAGGTTTAAAGAAAAGAGACGTATCCCCTTTCACTTCTCAACAAAAGTAGTGTGGAGTCAAAATTTCTATCTCTCAAAAATAGTGCATGGCTTCCTTGAACGCTTCTATGTTTAATCTATACCTTGTCTTGATATAATAAATCCAATGCTGTTGAAGTTCTCGGCAGGGATTAGGCACGCATAACACTGGCTCTCAATTTTTGATTATCCTTTAAATTTTTAAAGTCAACAAAAGTTAGCGTATAAAGGCGGTAAACAAGTGACGCGGCTGACTTACGACTGATGCCGCGCCTACAGGATTTCGGTCACTCCTGTAAAGATTGATGAAAACACCAGGAGGAATTTTTTCTTGCAACCGGATAGTTCTAATCTGTTCATTATGTATTTATGAAAAGTTGACCATTTGAAACTATTTGTTTATCAATTGTGAGCATTGTACGTTGAACCGAATTCTAGCCTCTTTTAGTCACTAACTTCCTTGATTATAGTAAGGATATTTATCGTGCCTCCATTGAACGCTCACTGTTCAAGCTTTGTTCTCCTCATAAATGTCGATTTTTCTTACATGTATTAAGGATTTCCTGATTGGGTGTTATACATTTTTTCAGATCAGTCGAGTCGTGTCACCTTTCTAAGGCGACCGTAGCATTCCGCAACCTAGGTTACCTCTGGCGGCAGATAAGACTGTCTTTATTACTCAAAGGTAGAGTCTACAAAGTGACAGTTTGGGCTGTTTTAATGTATGGGTGCGAAACTTGGACCTTACGTTAACAGCACATTCAGCGTCTCTAAGTATTTGACAACCGATATCTTTGCAACATTCTATGAGTTAGCTGTTACAATCGCATGCGCAACGATGCTCTCTTAAACAAATTGTTTGATAGTAACCTTTATATAGAGAAGCTTGGGTTACGCTGGTCGGGTCACGTTTTAAGAATGCCTGACCACCGACTTCCGAAACGGATTCTTTTTAGTCGCCACATCTGATTTGTGTAAATCTCGTGGTGGCCAAACCGTCACGTAGCATAGGCAGCAGAAAACCCTTACTGGTAACTTTTCCAAAGTCGGCGCAGCACGTCTGCTAGGCTGGGGTCCCCGCGATTAGATATCGCAATGGTTAGTTTCGCTTCAGGATATGTCCCTAAATCGTGTTCAGTGCTTAACCTTGTATGTTGTCAGGTAAAGTAACGAGGAAATCTTGTTATGATTCATAACAGTGGAAGCCGCAATGAAACTGTCATGCGGGTGCTGCTCTAGTTGTTCACGAAACTTGATTAAATGTATGTTTTATTCGAGGTGTATGCACCTCATCTAAGTTTGTTTGTGCTTACTTCTCTATAGAATCCGTATCTATTAAAGTTCCACCCTTCCCATTCTTTTTGTATTTTACTTTTTCATGGTTGTATGACAATTAAGAAATTTGGCACATGCTGCCGCTCTAATGCTGTCCTTGATGATGATGATGATGATGATGATGATGATGACGACGACGACGATGATTATTATGACCTTTTAGTCGTCCAACTTGTGTTGCTCCCCAAGAATCACTTCTCGACACCTTAATATTTAGGTGAATTGGTGGGTTAAAATCCGGCGACAGGAATATGAATGTATGCACTTCTGTCTTAAAGCTCTTGTACGTAGGCATTTGCTTGGTACTTATCCACTACACTTGATAGAAGAAAGCGCGGCAAGGTTACAATTGTGATTTAAGCGCCAAAGCCAGAAGCCTCTGATGATTAGGCGATCGATGTCATTGATAAGACCCAACACATTTCGAAACCGTTATTGACTTATTTAAGTCAATATTTGGATGTTGTTTTAACGGAATCATTTCCACTACTAAGATAAAACGCAGCTGGCTGGATAAAGTACAGCGACGTGTGTATAGAAAAATTTGTAGAAAAATTGAAAATAGTAACTAATTTCGCGTAAGATTAGATGTGCGCACGTAGACCTGTTGCGAATAGGATATCATAAGAAACCTATCTTGATTATCCGCGAGGGTTGTTTCCTCTAAACTAAAGCTGACTGAACCATCCTAATTCAAACTCTCCGCCGACCACCACATTTCATGTTTTCAGCAAGTGTTGTCAACTTGTAAAATAAGCTTTTCAATGAGGTAATCACAACGAACTCTGAGAAAACATTTAATCTGCTATTATACGCTGTTTTTGATATTATTAAATGGATATACAACACTGAACATGATATCTTTATCTGAAGTTCGTGCTAAATTATGTTTCTAAGTTTAAAGAGGTGCGCCTCATGAGAGCTACACCCTCTGTTGCATATGAATTCGAAGTTTCGCAATCTTCAATGTTTTGTTTGAAATTCATGGGCTGAATTAATTTATTTTCATGTTGCTTATACTTTGATTGTTGATTGATAATATTGCGCATTGAAATAAAACGTCCTAGGAAAATATTATTCTCATTTTCATCTTGCAAGTTTGTTCTATCTACCTTATTCAGATGTGTCGGGAACTATCAATCTCGGAATCATGTATTTCAGTGCTATACAATAAAGCAAGCTGATGAAGAAGAGAACAGGCTTGTGAATTCGATTCAATTGTGCACAGATGCTGAGTTGGCCAATATCATCCAAATCAATAATCAATCAAACCTATTGGGCAAAAGAAAAGACTATCGGATTAAAAAAGTGAAGCACAGAAGTTTGAACGTCCTACCCCTCACGTCGACATTTTCAACGCTACGAACTAACCGTCAATCAACTGAACATCGTTTGTTCACTTTTTAAGGCCAATTTATAAAAAAATGTTGCAAGCTAGCTCATCTTTGATATTTTCAAAATGTTTTGCAGTCGGTTAAATATTTCAAATGTTTACCACTTTGGTTTTCCTGTTACAGAGACGGAAAAACGGGTTCAAATATATCAGACAAGATGATAATAACAAAGTGGCAGAACAACATTACAGCTCTATATTCCCTTTCCATAGAATTTCACTTTTAATTTTATTTATGATCCGCTTTCAAACTGATTTTTCTTACATTCGAGGATACCTATCGCATTATTGAATTGAGGGCATGGTAAGATTTGCTCAATTCGTAGCTGGGAAAAACTTGCTCTTGACCGCTCACTTTGGAGGCATTGTGTAAAGCGTCGTCTGCAAGCTGTAGAAAAGCAGATAAAGCTCTTGGCTGCTGAACGTAGAGCACGCCGCCGGCGTGTAACTGACGCCCTACAACAGAGTTCTGACTATCGTTGCCAGCGCTGTGGGAGAGATTGTTGCTCCCGAATCGGACTGTTTAGTCATTCTAAAAGCTGTAGAACATGCGATTGTGATGTACATCCATGGTTGACATCGACCGAAGGAGGCCAACAACAACAACATTCCCATGACACTGATGAGCAACTTTGTGTGAGAATCTCAGCATTTGTTCTTCTGTCTTGACATGCTTGGCAAACTGTGACAATGCAAAGAAAGGCTCTCGATCAAATTTCAATGCGTTTTTGAATAGTATCAAACTAGTAGTAAAGTTTCTAGTCATTAAATATATTTTCCATATTATGTTTTACCTCAAAGTAACCGCGCTATCAAATATTCTAGTTTTTCACAAAGATCCATTAAAAATACCCTCTTGTGGGCAAAAAGCAAACTTTGATAAATAGTGATAAGAGTAAAATACCAAGAGGAGTTTTTATTTGAGTTCGAATTTTCGCACTAGGGACGGAATCCTCCGGAACTCATCCAGATCTTCGATCAAATTTCCTATTGGATTTCTTGGAGGGAAATAATCAGCTGATACGGCCAACTCTGAATTTCTAAATCAAACAATCATATAGCCCGTGAAAAAATATCTTATCGAAACCGATTTCTGTGCAAAAGATTATCAATTCATCGCTACAAGGCCAACGCAGAATCAATCATTACCCTTTGGAAGTTCATTTTGGACTGTTTTGTAAAATTCTCCTATTCAAATACCTATTATACCATACAATGTCGAGTCCGTTTGTTTTCCATGGGTGCGGATGTCCGCTAATTCATTCGTAACCTTGGTTTAATAGTGCCTGTTACAAAGTGATGTCGAAAGATGCGTGTGTGCTAGCCACCACACCGTCGTGACCTAAATCACTTTAACACCATTAAAACATTTTGTTGCATAATTGTTTTGTACATTTTAATGTTGATTAAAGCTCTACGAGGTGAATGTGATGACAGGGATGGCTTTCACAAAAACGTCCAAATACTTTACGCAGCTTCGGCAATGGGGTTAATAGCAAAGTAATTGAGGCTTGACATAGGAAGGATACGATTTATCATTACCAAATTTCCGGTTTGTCTCAATTTTGATTTCCTCAGACAATCAGTTTCACACGAAAACATAAGTGAACAGAATCGAAATAGGGACGAAATTCTGTTCAGGAATGTGGTATTGCACCTGAGTTGACGGGGCTGAGTCTGTTTTGAGATGGTTGCTTTTGAACTGAACATTGCATTGTTACATAATCGGGGAAATCAAGATCCACTTTGATTCAACCTGTTAAACCGGTGACCATGTGGTAAGTTTTAAAGCACCATCTTCCTACTGAGGTGTTGTAAACGAGCTTGAACAATCGTTCAATTGTTAATACAAATTTAGGTGATGTATTCCCTTGTCTAGTAGCAAAAACATCCGCATGGTTAATTGATTAATTGGCTAGCATTCAATCACACCGAAGCTATGTTCTATCGGTACCCGAGTTAAAAGCGCCAACGGTTTGTTTATTTTATTTATCAAAGAATGGGACTTGTGTATGCAGTCTCGTGTGACAGTATCCTTGGATAACATCCGATCTATTTGAGTTAATCATATCAAGGAGAAAAAAGCTCTTTTTGTTGAAAGTTTAGCCAGTCATCGAAAGAAGAACATTAGAATAGAACATACTGGGAGACGTGTGTATATAACTACTGCCTTGTAGTTCGTATGCACAAACTTTGTGATGCCTTCATCCATAGTTAGCAGTGAGCGCTGTTATGAGCTTAAACGTCTACGTTAAGGATAACTGCAATTCTAAGTAAGCAGTACAAACACTTCAAGCTCAGCAGAATATAAAATGTAATTGGAAGATAAACATCAGAGCAAAATTATCGGAAAATGCGAGTTTATACTTCATATATAGTGCAAACAACCGTGTTTCATTTAGCGAATGTACAAATAATGGTTAATAATAAATCAAGGTTCTACTTTCTTTTTCTCCGTTCGTTGAAAAGGTTGCGTGTTAACTACTCGTTTGTCCGTCATTCGGATGCAATTAATTCAGCACAAATAATCCGTTGATATCTGTTCAACACATAAATGAACATTTTCGCCTGTGGATTGAAGAGTAAATATGTCTTTTTGATTTGGTAAAAGGGTGATTTATGAAGTTCACAATGTTGAATTTGTTGAATAATAAACCGGAGTTGAAATTACCGTCAGTTTGAAACCGGGATGCGACTGGCATATTGGTTAATAGTGGAAAAGCTCCAGTCAATCTTCGTATGGAATCTCAAGGTTATCTAGACAATTTGAGTTAGGCGCCACTAAAGCCTCACTAAAGAATAGACATGTTGCGCCGAAATGCAATGCCGAAGCTTTACACTTCCTTATATCTATGTGTGATCCATAAGAAAACGTTGCAAGCGTAGGATTGTTGTACTCGACACTCAGTACTAAAATGGCTGCGTCCCCCACCGGGCACACCCTTCACGTATCTCCTCGTTCCAATTGCATCTGGTGGCCTAGGAATTCCGCACCACACCTCCTTCATACAGTATATGTGGTGGAAGAGACTTAACACCATGATTAGAAAACCCTCATTGATCCTGCGCTGGGTTGCCACATCTCAGTGCGCAAAAACTTCGTTCAAACTAGCACATGCGTATGTATGCATCGGGAAGCAGAACGCAGTATTCCATGAGCATGTCCGTGTGGCTTGGGAACAAGAATTGTATAAATCAGTGGATGGGGCAAGAATCAGATCTCTGAAGCAATGCTTACGGTCAAACTAATGTATGCACAATAACCAACGTGTATTCCCCGGCCTTTTCCTACGGATGTTACACATGCGATGTGGCCTAATGAATACGAAAACGCGCAGAAAAAGACGAGAACCGTTACTGGAGGGCCGGAAAGCCTAAAACATCTACTGCATAACTGTAACTTAACCCACGATGTAGTAGTAGTTGCTGTTGTAGTAGTTGTAGTAGTAGTATTTGTAATAGTAGTACTAGTTGTAGTAGAGGTGGTAGTAGTAGTAGTAGTAGTAGTAGTAGTAGTAGTAGTAGTAGTAGTAGTAGTAGTAGTAGTAGTAGTAGTAGTAGTAGTAGTAGTAGTAGTAGTAGTAATAGTAGTAGAAGTAGTAGTAGTAGCAGCAGCAGTAGTAGTAGTAGTAGTAGTAGTAGTAGTAGTAGTAGAGTAGTAGTAGTAGTAGTAGTAGTAGTAGTAGTAGTAGCAGTAGTAGTCGTAGTAGTAGTAGTAGTAGTAGTAGTAGTAGTAGTAGTAGTAGTAGTAGTAGTAGTAGTAGTAGTAGTAGTAGTAGTAGTAGTAGTAGTAGTAGTAGTAGTTATTTCCAAAATAGGTGGGATCTCGTGACAATAATCCAACGAGTTCAGAGGAACTGGCTTTTGGCCGCTCACTTTGGAGCTAGTGTATAAAGCGTTACCTTTAAGCTTGAGAAGACCAGATATTACTTTCAGTTGCTCGACGTATGTCACACGGACAGTGAGCAACTGCCGCTGATCGGCCGAGTAGTGCCTTTCGTTGTGAGCGCTGCAGGAGAGATTTTTCCTCATGAATCGGACTGTTTAGTCATGGTAAACGCTGTGAAGCATGAGAATATCATGTCCATGTTTGGCAATTATAAAGAAGGTCAACAACAATTATTTCAACTGACTTAAAAAATTCTATTGTATATTCAAACATAGCTAATAACGAAATATACCCATTATATAATCCACACAGAAAAAGTTTGAATATGAGTACTGATAATATGCTCCGTCATGTGGTCCATTTGAAGATTATTACTTTAAAACGTGTGAGGTGCGGATTTTGATTTAAATAAAAAGACAATCAATATTTAGCTGAAACAGCAGAAAGGTTGAAAATCTTTGGGATTCAAAGATGAAGTTTAAATACGCAAACAAAAAGAATATGCAGATAATTGTTCCAGCACTTAAGTTAAATTGTGGTTTCATCTTGTTGTTCACAATGAGAGATTGTCCAATATAATTAAAGCAGACAGAGTGCCGAAATATCTTCTGTGCTCGCATCTCATATCGAATGGTCAATTGTATACGATTGATGGAAAGTGATCGTTTTTTATGCCCCCATAGAACCTCAAATTTAGTTTATTGGCGGTCAAGATAATGAAGGCAAATATCAGCTTGTTGTGTTCACGTTGTCTGTTGTACTAGTAAATTGGCTTGTGTTGTATTTTTAGTGTTACGGGTATTATCCACACGCTTAGAGCGTTTTTACAAATCCGTAATTTCGTAGACGAGTGTCCAACGCTTTTCCAGTACGTCTTATGCTCGTTTCGAAATCGCATTTAGGATTAGCAGTAACCCATACATCTTGGTTTTATCTCTTGAGCGCCAATAACAAATGATAATTCGCAGATGTAAATTATTTCGGAAAATTTCTTCTAAAGAACAAGTGTCAGATAATGGACAATGTAAATCTTGAATCAATAAAAGGTTTCTAACTAAGCCGACCCAGGTATACGCTATCTAACTTGTTAGAGGTTTCCAAAAACTAACCACAAACGCAGTTACTGTTATCGAGCGCCATTATATAGTCAACCGACATAATCTGATAAGACAGATTTGAATATATTTCTTCAGATTCAGCGCATAGTTGAATAGTTCCTAGCTGTTAGCCTTTTCATCAACTAACTTGCATATTTGTATACATCGGGTGTTTGTTAACGTTAAATCGTATTATATGCTGCTCCAGTATACACGGGCGAAAAACCACTGTACCTGATCCTGACTACCAAGAACTTTGAAAGCACAGGCGCTTTAAAACTCCAGTTTTATTGATTTAATATTAAAAATTTATATGCTTTGGCGTTGTAGTGAATAATTTTACTCAGCATTCCTGGGGAAATTCCAGAGTGTAAATTTAATTTATACTTGATGGTCATGTACGCGGTGACCACGATGAAGTGAAATTGAGAACTTTAAGATGGCTCTATTTGGCCCGCTTTATTGTTGTTAGAGAATATGCAAACTATTTAGCGGATTTCCAGTAAAATATTCGAATTCTTTTGATTCGAAGCCGGTAGTAGTCAACCGCATCAAGACTACGGCCTACAAGCCAGTGGTTAGCATCAGACTACCTGGATGTGAAGACATTTTGTCAGAAATGACGATACTGTAACTTATAAAACCGCTTTCCTTTTCATGTGGTTATATTCACCCAAAACCGGTGAGAAGGTTTATTCATAGGCACGAAAGATGCTATGCTCACTTTTCGAATGCTCAGGAGTAATTTTATCAGCAAAGCAGTCGAGCCTCCATTTTCGTTTTGGACTTATTTGGGTGACGTGGAAAGCTAGATCGAACTATACAAAGACAAGGCACCCCGCGGTGCGTGTGTGCGGTTTGCCGAAAGGTTGTAAGCCCCAAGGCGAGATGTGTCACATGTTACGACTGCTTGTCAAAGGTGCATGCAAAATGTGATAAGTCGTTGACCCCAGACGTGGTAGCGATTATTAATGGAGACATTTGTCCCGGTGTCTGTTATGTTTGCCAAGTTTGCAAAAACAAACCAAAGGTGACATCTTCTGAAGCGAAGACCACTGATAACACAATCGAGACACGTCTAAATGGCTTAGAATCCAGCCTAATAACACTTAATGAACGCATAATGAACGCGACAAAAATACCATTATTGCCGCACTCAGAGACCACTACCGAAAATTCAACAGAGAATTTGTCACATTCGAGCAGGCCGACATTTGCCCAGATAACTGCGCAAAATCTGACCAAAACTAAAAAGGATTCATCAGCGTTGCACACATGTCGCGGATTTCAGAAAGAAATCCACATAGCCACCGTCAAAAACAAGGACTCAAACTATAAGCCAAAACCCACACGTATAAACCTCAGTGTGATATGTACCAACGTGACCGAGTCACAGGAAACGCTATTCGAAGCCAAACAGAAGCACGACTTAGTGGAGTGGCATAATCTTTGTAGTCAGATGAAACTGTCCCAGTTACCCCCTCATCAATTGTTCGGCTACACCGTCACATGAATTCCCCCCGCAAAAATGATCCAAGTCTTTTAAAAGTAACGTTGAAATCAGCTGAGGATGTGGAAAACGTACTTTTAAATGCTTACAAGCTTAGAGATGTTTCCAATTCTACAAGTCGTATCCTTCCGGATCTACCATGGTGGGAGCGAAGGACGACAAAGAAATATCGAGAGGAAAATAATCCAAGAAGTATCGTACTTCTGGGTGTTCCAGATTACGCTGCAGACGATCCTTCTCAAAAGTTTGAGCACGATCACAAACAGTGGAAATACTTAGCTGAAAAGATCGGCGTTAAAACATCCATACTTGTAAGCACTTTCAGGATGCCGATGTCTACAAACTATAAAGGGCAAGGTCCTAGCCCTCTGAAGCTAACCTTTTTGACAACCGAAATGACCGATAATGTCAAACGCGAATGGAAGTCAAACAGAAGATATCTACCCCAAAACGTAAAGTTAAGCTTGCCCAGGATCAAAACCGAAATTCAGCAAACGGATAGTACTGATCAACCTACGCCAAGTGTCACAGTTCAATTGGAACCTCATGCGCCACTTCAAAAAAACGTGAGCATTCCGGCTCTGACAGAGTCGGACCCCCAATAACCTCTCATGATATGAACACTACAAACTTTATTGATTGTTTATATACAAACACACAAAGTCTCTCTAGCAAATTGCTGAACCAAACAGCTTACACCCCGTCATTACTCATAAAAAACACAATTAAGTGCATCTATACGAACGCAAACAGCCTGATCAATAAGCTGCACGAACTCTCCGAGATTTGTGATGAAACGAACCCAGACATAGTTGCCATAACAGAAACGTGGTTCACTACCTCGTTTTCTGATCTAGAACTCTCTTTACCAAGCATGACTTTATTTCGACGTGACCGTTTGAGTGATGGCGGAGGAGCAGCACTCTACTGCAAACAATCATTTATTTGCAGAGTTATGAATGACCAAAATCTGGATATACCCGACACGCTTTGGTGTTCTATAACTCTTACTTCTGGTGACCAGTGCGTTATTGGAGTGATTTACCGTTCTCCAACCGCGAACCTCGACCTGAACAATAAACTGATTACTGCTTTGCAATATGTAACAACGCGATATAACACTCAAATTTTGATAATGGGAGACTTCAACCTTCCTCAGCTATATAACCGTGATGATCATCCACCAGAGACATTTGAACACGAACTTCGAGCAGTCTTGGATTACACACCCCTCTATAACCACGTTAAAGGATTTACTCGTATGAGGGGAGCTGACAGGCCGTCTACCTTGGACTTGATACTTACATCTGATCCTACCGCTGTAGAAACTATCATCTATAAACCGCCGATCGGACGGAGCGACCACGTTGTCCTAGAATTCTACTACGTTTGTAGTGCTAGGCGCAAATTTGACGGAATGAAATGCTTCAGAAAGGTAAACTACCGTACCCTTTGTGCAGAGCTTCAAAGCATTAGTCTCATACAGTTGGATTACTCCGATCCAGACAGTCATTGGCGCTCTCTCCTACAACACCTGAAACTTATATTAGAGAAACATTCAAACCTCGTCCCGAAGAAAAATTCTCGACGTAACAAATTTAAGCTACGTAGCAGGACCAAAAAGTGGATGAAACAAAGGGCAGTAGCGTGGGAGTTTCACAAGGCTACCAACACAGCTGATTCTTGGGCACAATTTACACGACTGAGAAACAAAGTTATCAGCTTAATTCGAGATGATAAACAAGCGTTCCAATCGCAATTGATTACTCAGATGCACCAGAATCCGAAGCTCTTGTATAGACTTGTAAACGATAGAACAAATATTAAACCAGGAGTCTTTGCCCTGAAAACTTCGTCCGGCTTCACAGAATCCGTTGAACAAACCGCTGATTTGTTAGCAGACTTTTATGCTGGAGTATTTGCACCGAAATCCACAGAGCACGAACAGGAACCAAGCATTCGTTATGATCGTCCCACTCTGAGTGAAATAATAATTACTCCGATGGTGGTTGCGCAGCACTTAAGAAAGTTAAACGCAAAGAAATCTCCGGGACCAGACGAAATTTCACCGAAGCTCCTCAAAAGCTGTCATGCGCAGCTCTCGGGACCTTTATCTCGTCTGTTTAGCGAATTGCTTCAAGTCGGAATGGTACCAATTGATTGGAAGCTGGGAATAATTACACCAATTTACAAAAGTGGATGCCGTTCTGAAGTAAAAAATTACAGGCCTGTGACATTGCTGTCTTCGGTTTCGAAGGTTTTTGAGCGCATAATCACTGCAGAAGTAGTGCGCCACCTGGAATCGAACGGACTCTTGACAATTGCCCAGCACGGATTTCGCAGAAACCGCTCTTGTCTAACTAATTTGCTGACATGTTTGGACGACTGGACTAGTGTAGTGGACGCTGGAGGCAGTATTCATGCATGCTACCTAGACATTTCTAAAGCTTTTGACAGAGTTGATCACAACTTACTGCTGAACAAGCTAAAGAAACACGGTATTGCTGGAGGACTGTATGACTTGTTGCGAGACTATCTCAGCAAAAGACACATACGGGTTCGAGTTGACGGTATACTATCGAAGGAAATCGACGTCACTAGCGGTGTTCCACAGGGATCCGTGCTTGGACCGATACTGTTTCTGATCTATATGAATGACCTGCCAACACCACGCGGCAGTAAGATGGTTCTGTTCGCAGATGACATAAAAATATGGAAAAAAATCAGCACTGCCGAGGATTGCAGTGTGCTTCAAAGTGACTTGGATGCTGTGCAAATGTGGTTATCTGAAAATAACCTACCGCTAAACATGCAGAAGTCTCAAATCATGCACATTGGTCGTGTGCTAAGCTTTTCTCATTCATACAAGCTTGGCAACAATATCCTGGAGTACACCAAACAAGAAAAAGACCTGGGTGTCTGGATTTGCGGTAGCCTGAAAAATGGTCTACAATGCGAAGCCGTTTACAAACGCGCGTCTCGGATGCTCGGTGTGTTAAGGCGGATATTCGGACGTTTTTCCCAGAGCTGTTTTTCTCTGATGATGAACACGTACATACACCCGCTTACTGATTACGCTTCACAAGCCTGGACTCCATGGCTTCAAAAAGACATTTCACTATTGGATCGCATACACCACAGAGCCTCAAAGTTGGTCATTGGGCTCGAAAACCTACCATTCGCTGACCGACTAAGTAAACTGAAGCTGACGACGCTTGCACAAAGGAGACTGCGAGCCGACCTCCTCCTCACATTCAAAATCCTTAACAGTGTTTCCCACCCTTTGGATATACTATTTCACCGACGAACATCCAGCAACAACCGCGGTCACAACTGCAAGTTGGAAATACCCCACTCCAATCAGAACTGTCGCAGGTATTTTTATTCTGTGCGTATTTGTTTCGCTTGGAATTCCCTGCCAGCCGAATTTGGTAAGCTCAAACACTTTTTCTATATTTAAATTAAAACTAGACGATTTCCTGAGAGCCAATCCAAATTATGCCCCGAACTATTTATAATCTATCGTTACCAGAATTATTTTGATTTTGAAATTTTTCTACACACATATACACATATACACTTGTACCTATAGTTCAACTGCATGGTTATTGTAAAGTAATTGCTTTTTCAACCATAAAATCTTGAATCTTGAATCTTGAATCTTACAGAAACAATAAAAGTGATATTTGAGCATGACTAAAGCAAGTATAATTCCGTCCATCCTTTAATCATCGTATAAATGTTGCACAATGGTGGCAGTTATGAGTCTGGCTTGCAACTGGGTACCAATAGCAGGATTCAATTATAAGTAAATGATGGTGAATGTATATTTGTCTAAGCTTTTGTCCGGATAGAATTCACGAATAACAAATTTCATGTACATTGCGACGAAAATAATTGCATTTATCTCACTTCAGTTAACATTTAATTACGTTTGGCGATAAAGGTTTGTTGAATCCGGTCAAAATCTTTGTTTTAACCGGAAAGAACTTAAATTTTGATCTGTTTGTTTTCGTTCTTAAGGAGCTTAAATGTTCAAAGCATGTGGTAGCAATGAGATTACGTGCTGTTATGCACAATTCAGGACACCACTCGTTCAGGTTAAGTTATTATTATTATTATCTTGGGTATAAATAGGTTGTGGAAATTGCATGTAGATGGAAAAGATTTAACCTATCATGACTTCGTTGCCTCGATTCACGCTAATCTCAATTTACCTGCTGACGTTGGCTGCTGGATTTTGTAAGTTTCCATCAGTTCACAATGTTACTGTCTTTCTCACCTAATATATCATTACTAATATTTCCGTTATTCTGGTCTGTGTCTTTTTCCATCGAAATAAATGCTATTTTTACACGTATCCGTGAATAGACAGAATTTGTACAGTGATAAATTCTATTTTGGTGAATGCAATATGATTAATTTTAACCCGAATTCCTATTTGACCACATAATTTCACAATCCTTTTTCGTACATACATGCACCAGGAACCACTGTCACCGACCAGCATTTGCGTATTCCAACACGTATACATCCAAAACATTTCACGTAAAGACTGATATCAGTACCGACCATCCTAATGACCAACCAATGTTCATATTATTTACATATGGAATGGGATATGCTTTTGAAAATTTGATTGATTTTATGAACTGAAACTTGTATTGATCGATCACACAAAGGTATGAGGATTTAAATCTGCGGATACGTTTAAGACTGGAACGGTAGATATACTAGCAGAATGTGACAGGGTCTATGTTAGAAAATGTCATTGTTTACGGAGGGTCTTGAAATGTGTTTAATCAAAAGTAATTGAAGTTTTTGCTCTAACTTAACAAAATCATTATTGATTCAGTAAAATATATATATATATATATATAAATATATATATATATATTGAAGAGCTAATTTTGTTCAGCAAAACCATCCAATTAACATTGACGTACGTGGTAGCAGATCTCAGGGCTGCAAAATGTAGCACACAATCCAACCTCGCACCTCAGTACATAAGCTAACTTCCCATACTGACAAAATATCTGTTATTTTTTATGCAATCCTGATTATGATGACTGTAAAGTATGTGTTTTAGACCATTTAAATTTTGAATTACTTGGAACTTAAATGGGTTGAATGGAAGTCAATCAAAACGAGTTCGTGGCTTGTATAATGAGTTTGATCGAGTAGTTGAGCAATAGATAAGTGAATATATCCTAACAGGGAGGATGTAGCTTAACAGCGAAAATAGAATTCAGAAATGGAGAGGTTTCGTTCACCGGTAATGGAACTTGCACTTGGAATGTATTTCAAGATTCAGGATTCGAGATGTATGGTGAAAAAAGCAAACAGCTGTACATTACCATAGGATATATGTATGAAAGTTCAACAAATCGTTTCTTTAATGTTTGCGTCCATGTGCGTCAAAGGAGGAGCAAATGTAATTCCAATTGTGACATGGAGGGAGGAAACCTCGACCGGAAATATGTGTTTCGGTTTATTTGTTTTTCCAAGTATGTGCGTACGAAGTAATCATTATAGGATTTCAGTAAACTGGGGCCAACAGAGTATTATTCAACATAAAAGATCCTAAAGTTTGTTCGGTTATCAGTTCGTTGATGAGGAAACAATTTCTGACGGTAAGCTCTTCCATAATAGCATACACGGACTGCGCACAGTTTAATCGGGAATGTGGGATTTGAAGAGTCAGGTTGTGACTGCGGGTCGGGAGATTGGGAAAATTCTAAAAAGGTGTCTGAGTGGGTGGTACCTCGTATGGATTATTCGGTATGCCAGGATTAAGTCAGCTCGGATACATCTGTGCTCTAGGGTGCAAAATCCAAGTCTAGTCAGTCGATGCTCAAAGGGTAGATTATGCAATCCAGTAACCATTTTAGCTGCCTTATGATAAATCAACTCGATCGAAAGCTTTAGATATATCTAAGAAATAGACGTGTACGGAACTTCCTTCGTCTAGTGGTCGCATTCAATCGTTTAGAGTCGTGAGCGAGTCATACAAGCTTGAGTGTGTCTGTGAAAGAATCTCATGGCAAACGAGGTGCCTGGTAAGATTTTCATACACCAAGCGTTCCAATACTTTAGAAACATTGAAAGGAGCGTCACCGGGTGGTAAAGACGAACGACTGCCACCTTTGTAGATTGGTGTAATAACTCCGGTTTTCCAGTCAGTTGGTACGATTCCCGTATTTAGTTTGTGTATAAATAAATCATAATCTGGGCCGCAAAACTCCAGCTCCCATGACTTCAGAATAACCGGCGTTATTCCGTCTTACCCGGAGATTTTTGAACGTTTAGCCTACGTAGATGCTTTCGCAGAACCATAGGATTCACATCGACATCACTTAAGCTTTCCACCGCTATTGAACATGGCAAAGGTGTTGACAGAGTTACATCCTTTGGATAAAAGACTTGCACATAAAAGGCTGCTAGGGCGTCAGCTGTATCCCTGTCATTATCTGTCAATCCGTCCGCTGTCTGAACTGGAAAATCTCCTGGTTTAACATTAGTCGTGTTGTTCACAATAGTGTAGAATGTCCTAAAATGTCATTCTATCTGGTCTATCAGCGTCCAATGGCGATTTTACTTTACTTACTTCGCGAATTAAGGACGTCAACTTGTTTCGGACTTGTTCGATTGATCATGTGTGTAGCCCATGCCCAATTTTACATGGCTATTCAATTTCTAATGCGGCTGCGGAGATTGAAACAAAATGTACTATCTTTTCTTTTCGGATAATAGACTGAGTTTTCGTCTATTTTCATACCGATGTATATTAAAAGGCTGGAACAGTGAATTTCTGCATTCGTAAGATCGAGATGCCTCTCTTCTAGTATTTGAGTGCTTCACGAAAGCCAAAGAAATCAACCTTTCCGATGACTTTGACGTCATTAGATGCCCTCCTTGCGCTGCACATGAATTCAAAAAACAACACTATGTTGTCACTTAGCCCCAGAAGACTATGATACTGCACTGACTCGACTACGGTTGCTTCGGATGTGAGAGTCAAATCTAGGATTGAAGATTCGTCAGGCCCTCTCTGTCGGGTGATGGTAATTACGTGGTTGTAGAAGAGAATGAGATTAATCCTCTCGCGGAATTTGTACTCAAGTAATTGCTGTGAGTTCAATCTTTTGGTTAAAGCTGTGGGCGGTTGTTGGGTACCTCTCAAATTTCCGGCGTTACACATTATTTCTAGCAACATTTCTTTTTGGGCGTCAGATGAGGTGGATGAGCAGTAAATTACACCAAGCATGCAGTTCTATCTCGATTTCAGGCGCAAGCTACACTATATGGTATCCTCCAGCTCAAATCATGTATCAGAAACCATTGTGCAGTGAAAACGCTCACAGCTACTCCGCCACCTTTCTTGAGCGGCCTCGCCGAAGCAGGATCATGTTGACAATTGCTAGCAGGCAATCATTCACCCGATCATGGAACTACGTCTCGGTTACAGCTATAATGTCACTGATCCTGGTCATACCGACGTGACGTGATACCCCTTAGGCTTACTATTGGCTGTTTAGCGGCGAGGTAGAAACATTGGTGGGTCGACTACTACTTAGTCATGTTCCCCGTCCTGACTATTTCCCTTGGTCTGACGAAGCTTGTGTCAGATGTGAGACGTTATCCAAAACCTGCTTTAACCGATTGCACTCAATTTTTTGCATTAGAAACACGAGTTAAGTTTTTGAGAATTGAAATGTCTTCCACTTTTGATAAATTTGTCAGCTCACCTAACGCTGTTTAGCGGTTTTATTATAAGTATGCACCAGCTAAATAAACTCTTGTGCAACGCTGGAATTTCGATTATTTTCGAATAGACATATTCAATCATTCAATTTTTATTAAAAACGGCAATTGTTTGTGACTTCCTAAGAACAGACGGGTGAGTCCGATAGAATAGTTGGAAAATGATCGCTCCTTAATGAAGCAATTTCATACAGGCGAGCGAAGAATAGCGTTGCTCATCAATCTCATCCTATCAAAATAAATCCCAAATTTATCCCCATATTCTAATTAGTATTTGTTTCACATTGTCTAAGTTTTGAGATATTCTATCAACACAGCCCCACGTAATCGTGTAGTAGCTGAAACAGACTTCAACAGCTAGCGATCTAGCTGTTATAAACTTTTGTAAACTAGACCACGCGAATTACAGAAAGTTTTTTGATCGAATTGTCCATGCAGTAGAGCATCTTCCGCACACGCGAATGTACGATAATCTCCCAGAATTAAACTCCAATGAATTGTATCCACCCGACCACTCGTGTATCGGGATAATTTATAATTTGGAACGTGCACAACACAATGTTGCTTTTGTCGATGTACAACAATATCGAGCGGAAACTTTTAGTTTAGGCTTCGCGTGTAACATTAGGCTGATTCGTACAGTACAAATATCTAAGCGAACCCACCATTTGATCGAATGTCAATTTTTGAAGAAATTGGAAGAGAAATAAATATTGGATTGATAAAATGAAATTCTGTGAGAATAAATAAGATTTCCGATCAGACCATCACACTCTGTATGCGATATCGCTCAACATCACTTTCTTAGGGTTTTGGGGGCATTGGGGAATCCTAAAAAATTGAGATTTGGATACAATAAATGTATAGTATGTATAGATAGTTTGTCAATAAGCTTGATTAGGTTGTTGTTGTTAGCCGATGTCGACAATGGATGTACATCACAATCGCGTGATTTTTTCATGTTCCACTTCTTTTCGAATGACCAAACAGTCCGATTCGGGATTGATTGGGTGGAGCTGTGTTATATAGCAAAAATATTCAATATTTACATCAAGTGACTTCACAGACCTAAACTTTGCAGATTCGTATTTCTTGATCAATACAAAAGTAATTTTTATTCTAACAGGTAGTTGTTTCTACACTCGACACAACAAAACCTGTTTAATCACGCGATCAGAAAATGACCCAATAATCCGGAAGTAATTTGTAGCCTAAAGTATTAAATATAAGTAATTTTCAATAGATACGCAAATCATTGATTATTATGAGACAAGTGCATCATTCAATTAACTTGTCTGAAGGATTAGGTAACACGGTGATATGTGATGATTTCAAAGCTAAATGATCTTGTCACTGTTAGGATTATGTGTGCAAATATTACATGTTCTTTATCCTGTTCAGCAACACAGTCCAAAAGTACAGGCGTCGCAACATTTACTGGGGAATTTCAAGGGCAAGTTTACTTCACGCCAACATCAAATGGAAAAATTCACGTGTTTGGAAAGGTTTCAAATTTACCAAAATCGAAAAAACTGGGAGTTCATATACACGAAACTGGGGATATTGGCAATAATTGTTCGCAAATCGGTGGACATTGGAATCCAACATTCAGGTGCGTTTTGTTTATTGTTTTGACTGTTAGAACATTTACGATAACATTTATTCGTTTATTTATTACAAGATTGAACCGTTGGCAGTTATTTTGTACTGATGATTTCATGGCTTACTTCCAGGTTTCTTTTCTTTTCAGCTGCACTTTCAGTGTGAATATATAGTAAACACACTTTCACAAGCAAAATATTTATTTGCGTGCATTTCCATCACACACCCCCACGACCGGTTTTGTGCTGTTTGCGCTCATCAGGTAGAGACAGCAAGATCAGGATTCTCATGCGCTTGAAACAGTCGAGTAATGGTAAAAAAAGTAGCGCTTGTATGCCACTGTTGGATAAGGCTGGTACGACTAACCTGTTCAATCACGTGTGTCTAAACGCATGTTTATCACAAGCTTTGTGATAAAAATCAAGTTGCTGTATACTAACAAAAGCTTTATCCATGAGAGTTAATCTGTTTTTAAGTTTTAAAATGGTGTTATACTCATTCTTGTAACATGTACATACACAGATAAACTATAATTTGAAAGCAAATGCAATCTGAAATCGTTATGATGGATATTATTAAACAGGGACCAATACTGGGTTGTTGTGAGTCTCCTTTGGTCGATGTTGACCATGAACGTGGCGCGCGCGCAAAATGATCGCAGCCTCAACACCGTTTCACATAACTTTACAGTCCGGTTCGGAAGTAACAATCCCTCTCACAATGTTCAGAACCATAAAGATTGCCCAAGGGATCACCTCTGTGCTACAATCCAAATATTTCAATATATTCAATTGAGATAAGTGTTGTACTAGTTCAAGCTGATTGTACAACAGCGTTGATGAGTGATGATATTAGGTCAAAACATTTGCACATTGACAAGAAGGAGTCTATTCGATAATAAATATGTTCTTTCGACCGGGAAATGATAACCGCATTATCAAAAATCTATATATCGCGGAGTAGTACATTCCGGATAATGGTTTGTATACTCACCTTGAACTCATATTGATTACGTAGGTAAAACATTCTGTTCACGTTCTATGATCGTGCTTCAGCAACAGAGCACGGAAAACACCAAACAAGGAGAAAGAAAATATATCCTTATTTGTGGCCTCACCGAATAAAGCTTTTGTAGTGCAACTGTTACAGTGGACTGCGCAATTCGCAGTAGCGTGGTAAGTCTGAAGGAATTTGAGCGGTCTCGAGGGTTAGCACGGGGGTTGGATCATTTCGAAGAGCTTATCCTTACTATTTTATTTGAAACCTCACGTAAAATAAATGAAAACAAAGTATAATAGTGCATACTGTAGGATGTCAACAACAAATATATGGATGATTTTAAAAGGAGAAGAATAAGCGGTGAATCTTTCTTTTCTTGATATATGCTAAGTCCTGCTGCTGTTTAGAATATTTAAATCATTTAGGTGAGTGGACAGCTTGTGTCTGTTCCAAAATGTTCTTGCGGTTGAATTTAAGAAGTAACTATTCTATTCTATTTTTGGTTCAAAAATAAGGTTCCTTGGTCATGACCAGATTTTTCATAGCAGAGATTTCCAACTTGAACACATCCTGACAACTTGAACGTTCCAAAGACAGAGATGGCTAAAAGACAGTGTACGAATATTTGCTGCAACTTTAGGACTAAATTTCAATAAGCACCTTATTACTGATCTCTCCATATAAAACTATAATTCTCAACTCCGGTTCAAATTCCGTGAAATATTCTCACATAAGTTGTTCATTTAATCATTAAAATTAACTTTCACGTATTCTTCATTCAACTTGATCATTTTGACAGTCTGCATGGTGACCTCAATTCCGAAATGCGACATTCAGGCGACCTTGGCAACGTGGAAACGGATGCACGTGGCAGCATGCTATTTGATTTGTATGTGTCTAAAAGTGCTCGCGATCCGACAGACAATTTCATTGGTCTCGGGCTAGTTATTCACACCGGCACAGATGATTTGGGCCGCAAGGACGATCCAGGAAGTTTGGCCAATGGGAATTCAGGCAAACCATTAACATGCGCTGTGATTGGGTATCGGAAAAAGCCGTTAATCTAACGCTCAACATTTTATTTACAATTTGCATGTAGAACCAATGTAGCTCCACCATAATGAAGGAATTTTCAATTTATCCGATTGTGTGGGATGTAATTCGAATGAAGCAATCAACTCAAGGATCCCTTGCCTGAGAAACATTTATTCTTACCCGAATATTAACTCATTAATACCCACAAAAACGTGAGTATAAGGCGAATCAAACACACGAAGGCTTTCACATAAAGCGCACAAACAGAGAAGTAATCTGCTTCGCACTACGCAAACACATTCATTTTAAAATAAGTTAGATTGTTCAAAAGTATTTATTTGCATGTATTCCATCACACACACACAAACATACCATGACCGGTTTCATGCTGTCTGCATTCATCAGGATCCGAATGCATTGCAACAGATGAATAATGTTGAGCTTTGAGCTTTGAATTTGTAAGCCACTGTTGGATTATGTTGACACAACCAACTCGCTCAATCACGTGTCCACACACGTAGATGGGCTTGAATAAAAATCCTCATTGACATGCGTTTGTCCCAGGATAAATGCTGAAGCTATTACTCTTTCAACCATAACATCACGCATTTAATGACAGCCTGTGCAGCGTTTAAGTAAGAATAATATAATAATAATGAGTGGGAAAGGAAACTTTCGTTTTGTAACATTTTCATATCATTTAAATTTAAATAATTTTCAAAATAAATAAATAGTGGAGGTATCGGTACGCCTGATAACCGTTGCAGACATATACCAATCGATCGAGGTAAGCCAAATTAAGAACATCCTCATGTGAGATTGGACAATATATTAAAAAAATCAATAAAGCTGTGATGGTAAATCAGTAAAATGACTATTTTATTAAGGACAAACTCGATGCATTTTAGAGAATTACAGGTTCCTTAAGAATATATAAAACTACACCAGGATACTACTCTATAAAAGCGGTTTAAAATGACGAGAGGATAACCTTTTAATTGCATTAACACAACTTCGATTAATCCTCCGAATTAACGGTGATATTGTGTAAGGTGAAAAGTACATTAGCGATGAGCGCTAATCATGAGCTACAGAACGATATGCAGAACGCATACCTTCGCCACAACACAAGAGCAAAAAGCGCCGAAAACTTCGAAGACGGCAATTTCAAACTCGTAATATTTCGGTTTTCGGAATGATTGCATTCGAACGGTTCGAGTAACAACGTCTTCGGAAGAATGAGAAGATGGGAAACGTCAGTCGCAATCGAACGAGGTAGCACTTCGTCAATGTCGGTCAAACGATCCCTGTGTGGCGATTCAAGGTAATTCAAGGTTTTTAATGGTCTAAAAAGCAACAAGAATGAAGTGTACCGCTTGGTTCGAAATACGGACCGTTGTGATAAACTTCGTGAATATTTCGAAGGACTTTGTGCTGATGTGTATCCGCAAAACATCAATTGACGAATCAGATCGAAGTGACAACCGGGACAGACATTTGTGAGTGCCGGTGTTGTGGTTGTTTTATTTCCTTATCTTAGACTTGTGGTTTGTTATTTATCTTGTGCTAATAAAGTCATTTGACTAATCGGCTTTTCTTGTGTTGTTGGATTCGTGGGTGAACGCGATTAGCGTTAGAAAGTTTGACCTCATGGATGAAGCAAGACACAATCGATGTTCGTGCGTGCAACGCTGGGGATCACGTAGATAATATTTCTGATGACCTGAATGTTGAGATAAATGACCAGATGTGCGTCAGCTGTCAGTTCCGACTTCGTTCTACCACTCCCGCTATAATATTACGGTAACGATGACGTTAGAAATAAAAGCAAGTCAGAATTATTGAATTTAATATAAATAATATCCCGAATTTTCATACCACCCGATATTATTATCTCGAGAAATATGAATCCTTTATGTTTCTGTGTGTAAAAATAACACTTGTGTGCATCAGCATCAAGATGCAATAGACGACCAATTCGAAAAGCAAACAACGATTCTTTTGTTTTTTGGCCTAGAAAACACACTTCAGCGAATTTTTATGTAAATAGTTGTACAAGTAAATGTTCTAATTACCGACAAAGTGGAAGTTCTTTAAAAAGAGAGTAACTTGTAGTGATGTGTTGCTCACATCCCCGAAGTTATCGCGTTGCTATCTGAAGTGGGCTGCTTATGTATTACGACGGAATTGCCGAGTTAGCTAATTTGGGATTTTGAAGAACATGAAAAAGCATGCTGAGTTTACATGGGTTCTTTTTTATTATGTCACCAGGTAGACTAAATTTTCTGCTAAGCTTTTCCGGTCTAGAGTGGGCTGTGAATAAGCATCACGGAAGATAGTATGGTTTGTTTACTGATTTTTATAGTGCGTAAGACGGATTTTAATGCACAAAACTATCTGTGTTAATTAATGCAAGATATTAGGTATAATAATTAATTTGATAGTGAGTAAAATCACCCAGAATTCAAACACGTTCAAAATCCAGAGAAGCTGGACCTGCAGGGTAACAGCAATATCCGAAATATAGCTACGACCAGGTTAGAATAAAAAAATCAGAAACCCATCATTGCCACAGTTTTTAGTGGTTTGTGATAACTCTCCAAAGGACTTAGTAGGGCTTTTTATTGAGTTTCGTAGTTTTGTTATGTCGCTTAGAATCCTCCAATGATACACACATTTTGTCGCCCAGTTCTAGTTCTACCTATGTTACGTAGGATGTTTTGGGACTTTTCTTTCAGATCGAGATTGTTATTTTATCCTGTCCCGGAATTCTTCAAGCTTTAAATGATTTTGTGCAGTTAAGAATCGGAATTATTATTCTACGTGGATAAAAACAAAATATATGTAGCCTGTCAATCTGTGATTTCTTATAAGTCACATTCGGTAAATATTCGGTAAATCCTTTATAATTTTGTGTTAAGCATAAAACCAATAACACAAGGAACTGTAGTCAAATGATTAGAGCAAATTCTTTGTGATTTATCCTTGGACGTAGCACGCGATAGAGTTCCGTGCCTTCTGTTATATCCATAACGTCACTAAATGGAGCCCTTTTTGAGCAAAAATGAGTCTCCTTCGAATTTATCCCATCCTGGAAGTCATCTATTCGCCGTGTCTGAACATGGAATTTTATCAAAATAAATTCGCGTTAAAGTAACATACTATATGAGAGGAGTAACGGTTTTGTGTCTTCGCAGTACTATTTTCTTTTATGGTGACCGGCTTGAAGTGCACTAATAGACTCACGCCATCTGCCTTCTAACTTCATTATAGTTGTTATTTATGTTATTGGTGTTAAGCTGCACTGAGAAGTTAAACTAAGCAACTTCCCGTTTGCAATAGTAGTTATCTAGATAACCTAATTTCACACATTCTATCAGAACATACAACAGTGACCTGACCTCTACGCACTTAGTTCAGTTCTCATTGACCAAACCCGATTTACTTGCTTCAACGTAAAAGCGAGAAGCATGTTAAAGGCATTGATTAGGTCGGTACAATTGATGAATCATTTGCTTTACCAGGCTCATTTTTATTTCCATAGCCTTGCCCCTATATTGCCCTCGTTGTGGATTTCTCAGGTAAAATGGAGGAACCTAATTGTTTAAATTGATTCAAGTGCATAGGGATAATCACGTTTGTTTTTACGACTTATTTAGTGAGCAAGGTTTAATCAAATGTTTCGGTATGCAGGTCTACAACGACTCATAGTATGCCTAGGGTTAAAGGTAAATTCATACCTATGTATATCTCCAAAACTTTTAAACAACGAAAATCGAATGTTTTAGATTCAATTTTTGGGCCTGATTCTGGATCCAATAAAATGTCGAAAGTGGTAGATTCTACTTTCTTAACCAACTTAACTTAAGCGTTCTTGTAATGTTTAATCAGTCTGCAGAAAGTTTCGTATATGTATAATTGCGATCGGTCAAATGGTGGACGGTAGCCCAGCCAGTAAAGCTTTGGACTACAATGGTGATGGTCGGGGTTTCGAGTCCCACGCGAAGCGGTGGATATGCAGATGTGATGAGCTCTAATAAGAGCGAAACTTGAATCAAGTACTTCCCTTGTGAACCGCCGTGAACAACAATGTTTATATATCGAATATCTTGGAACGGATGAGTAGTCGCAAACATAAAACAACGTTTTCTTCACAAAAGGCCTAAATGTTTTACATATTTGCATTCCACAACTTCACATGTATAAGGTTTTCGAAATTTGACAATATTGGAAATTGGTGTAAATTGATCAACAATATATTAAACATTATACAGTTAAGAGCTTGGATTGAAGCATTCTAGTGCCTTACAAATAGCTTCATATTCCAAACTCTAAAAACGTCTACGTGTTGTCATTTACATTCCCAGTAAAATAGATAAACTATTTCACTTCATTTTCAAAATTTCCATCAAATACTTTGCCTTCGAAACATATTCAGCTTATATTTTCCTTGCATTTATAATTTAGGCCCGCATTTAAATCATTAGGTTTGCGATAGGTTCTACAGATTTCTCCCTTGGCAGTGAGTACGGCAAAATTTCCATGGGTATCAAGAACGCAGCCTACAAGCCTTGAGCCTTCTCTAGCTGCACAGACTGACAAAATTGCTCCTAGTGATAAATGCGAAGTACCATTGACTGCCGTTAATTAATATTATCCACGCCCATCATAGCAAACTCTGGGTATTCTTGAACAAGTCCATATGTAGTGCGTGAGATGGTGAGCTCTGGAGCATTTAATTAGGCCAGAAAAACTGCAGTGGATAGTTGGGAATAGATCGTGAAAATGCGTGGGATCAAGTTATATACACATACAATTCTGAATCCTACTGTAGTGGATAGAGAAAAACGAAATCAAATGCTCGGTTGTCTCTCGCTACAAACGCATCACAAGAAGCAGTCGGCGCAGTCCTTCAACAAGAAGAAGACAACATCACCAAACAAAGCGCTTTTTTACTAGTCGTCTTCAACCAGCTCACAATTTATACAGTCCTTTCGGTCGTGAGTTACTGGCTATCTATTATGTGATACGACATTTCAGACAATTTCTTGAAGGCCGTGATTTCATAGTATGGACTGATCACTTTTCGCGAACTTTCGCTCTTGTTGTACCATTAGATTTATATTCGCCTCGAGAAATACGTCACTTGGATTATATATCACAATTCACGACCGCTATTCGATATCCTTTGCCCCGTCAAACACAGTTGCGGAAACTTTCTTTCGGATTCAGTTAAATGCTAGCGGCTGCCCGGAATCGAATTTGAACATTTATTACGATCGCAGAAAGATGACCCTGTAATAATTCGGTACCTTACTCCGCCGTATTCCAATACCTAATTCCAATTCTTATCTGGTTTATGACATGTCTACAATTGAAGCCCGTCCAATTGTCCCTTCAAATTGGAGACCTTCAGTATTCGAGCATTTACAAGGTTTATCACACTCCAGAGTAAATGGTAATCGAAAGCTAATTAGCTCTCGTTATATTTTGTCTGACATGCATAAAGACAGTCAACTGTTGACCAAGAGTTGCCTCCGATGTCAACTGAGCAAAGTCCAACGTTACCCCACCAGTTTCATGGTCTATTTCCACCTGTTACTAAGCGCTTTAGGCAAGTTCACTTGGTTCTCGTTGGTTCGTTAGCGGCTTCTAATGGTTGCTCGGTTTTCTAGGAGGCAAAATTATATTTGGATATAACTGGAACCCACACAGACTCAGGATCTATTCCTCACTATCAACTACACAAGCAACCACAGATAAACGAAGAACGCGCATGAACAAAGAGTATCTTTTCATTATTAGTGTTTTGACTATGTACAAATGTTAGTTAACAGATAAATATCATCAACTGAGTTAACGAACAGAAAATCGCTGAAATGTGAGTGATAGCGATAAAGAAACCAATAAATCAATATGGCCTAATCTGTAATCGAAACGAAACGATAATGTTTAAGATAACAAATTAACAAATTAAGGTGTTACAAAATATAAGACTGTACAAATTTCTACAGAATTCCCCCTATAGCGTCGGGAAGAAGAAAAAACGCTCGAAAAACATTAGGTTTTAAAATTATAAAACATTGGGGTAAAGTAGACCCTACGATTGGAATGTGTTTGGCTGTTGGGGTTGGGTAGTTTGAGACACGAAGGTAATGGGGGATTATCAGGGGATTAATAGGTAAGGTTGGTTTCTGGTGAAACGGATGAATAAACGTGTTGGTCTAAGTTTGACATCTGTGGAGTAACTTTTCAAGGATTTGCGTTTGTTTCAAATGTTGATGCTACGTTAGCGACATTTAAACGATCGATACTGACAGTTTTTTATCCTTTCCCGTCAATAACTAAATATTTGGGATACCTGCTGAGCACCCTGTACGGAACAGTGTATTGTGATTGAAGTGGTCGACGTACATGATCATCACGAACAAACACAAAGTCGCAGGTAAACGATTCTGCTGGGATGTAGAACGGTTAATCAAGTTGGCGAGTTGGGATCGCTCGTAAAAATTTGATGGAGCTGCGAAGGCGACTGACATATTGTGGAGCTGTAAGATCTAATGGTGAATCGGTAGATGTCAGGAATTCGCCGGGTAGGTTGATTGAACTCATCTACACCGTTTCATCAGCTCAGCAACTCATGTCTTCTTTGACAGTGGTACGAATACCGAGAAGCATTAAGGGCCATGACTCGGACCAACGTTCTGAATTTCGTGACTCGTGATTGTGGCTTTGAGTTGCAGGTGAAATCTCTCAACTAAGCTACTTGGAAAAGGATGGTAAGCTGTGGTCTCTATGTGTTTCGTACCGAGTGTTCTATTCAGTTCCCGAAAAAGCGTTGATTGAAATTGGGAAGATCTGTCAGTGGTAATAAGGTTAGGCTCACGAAATTTGCTGATCCAATGTGGAACGAAAGCTTTAACAATCGTTTCTTTATTGATATCAGGGATGGCTACAGCAAAGAGGTAACGGGTGAAACGTTCGACACAGGTCATTATATTGGAGCAACCGTTAGAGACCGCTAATGGACTAACGAGTGAACTTGCTGAAAGCGCTCAGTAACAGGTGGAAATTGACCAGGGGAACATATGGGGTGACGTTGGACTTTGCTCGGTTGATATCTAAGGCAACTCTTGGTCCAGATTTCGAAGTAATGTACCAAATTATTAAAGGGTAATTTTGCTGCGAACGTAATAAATGTTCAATGTCGATAATAGGCAGTCGCTAGCACTTAAGTTAATCCGGAAGAAAGTATCGGTAACTGTGTTTGATGAGCCGGAAGATATCGAATGTCGTTCGTGAATTGTGATGTAGTGATGTAGTGATGTAGTTATCGAGGCGAATATAAATCTAATGGTGCAACAAGAGCGAAAGTTCGGGGAAAGTGATCAGTCCATACTATGAAATCACGGCCTTCAAGAAATTGTCTGAAATGTCGTATCACATAATTGATAGCCAGTAACTCACGACCGAAAGGACTGTATAAATTGTGAGCTGGTTGAAGACGACTAGTAAAAAAGCGCTTTGTTTGGTGATGTTGTCTTCTTCTTGTTGAAGGACTGCGCCGACTGCTTCTTGTGATGCGTCTGTAGCGAGAGAAAACCGAGCATGGCGTTTCGAAGTTAGGTAATTCACTGAAGTTACTTTTATATGTTTGAGTGATTCATTGGCTTCGTCATTAATTTTAAACTCACGTTCTTTCCCAAGTAACAAGTCAGTCATTGTTTGTCAAATCATAGAACATTGTGGAATAAAGTATCTATAATAGTTGACCAAACCCAAGAAACGTTTGACTTATAGGATAGAGCTAGTACATGGCTAATCGTGGATATCTGATCGTTTGTGAGGTAACGGTTTCATCCCGGATGTATTAATTCGGTTTCCAGGAATTTCGACAGAACTGACATCAAAAAAAATTTATCATTATTAACCACAGTACTGTATGATATAGACGTAAAAATACTTCACGAAGGTGTTCAAGAGGTTCAGTGGGATTTGTACTAGTGATTAAGGCATCATCAATGTGCGTGTAGCAAAATATAGACAGAGAAATACTTCCCAAATGAATCTCTTGAAAATCTGTGCAGCATTGCGTAGTCCAAATTGCAACCTGAGAAATTCGAACAGACCATATGGAGTGGTGATTCAGATTCAAGTTCAAATGAAGATTTTATGGTTGGAAAAGCAAACGTTACAATAACCATGCAGTTGAACTATAGGTACAGGTGTATATGTGTATAGAAAAATGTCAAAATCAAAAGAATTCTGGTAACGATAGATTATAAATAGTTCGGGGCATAATTTGGATTGGCTCTCAGGAAATCGTCTAGTTTTAATTTAAATATAGAAAAAGTGTTTGAGCTTACCAAATCGGCTGGCAGGGAATTCCAAGCAAAACAAATACGCACAGAATAAAAATACCTGCGGCAGTTCTGATTGGAGTGGGGTATTTCCAACTTGCAGTTGTGACCGCGGTTGTTGCTGGATGTTCGTCGGTGAAATAGTATATCAAAAGGGTGGGAAACACTGTTAAGGATTTTGAATGTGAGGAGGAGGTCGGCTCGCAGTCTCCTTTGTGCAAGCGTCGTCAGCTTCAGTTTACTTAGCCGGTCAGCGAATGGTAGGTTTTCGAGCCCAATGACCAACTTTGAGGCTCTGTGGTGTATGCGATCCAAAAGTGAAATGTCTTTTTGAAGCCATGGAGTCCAGGCTTGTGAAGCGTAATCAGTAAGCGGGTGTATGTACGTGTTCATCATCAGAGAAAAACATCTCTGGGAAAAACGTCCGAATATCCGCCTTAACACACCGAGCATCCGAGACGCGCGTTGGTAAACGGCTTCGCATTGTAGACCATTTTTCAGGCTACCGCAAATCCAGACACCCAGGTCTTTTTCTTGTTTGGTGTACTCAAGGATAATGTTGCCAAGCTTGTATGAATGAGAAAAGCTTAGCACACGACCAATGTGCATGATTTGAGACTTCTGCATGTTTAGCGGTAGGTTATTTTCAGATAACCACATTTGCAAAGCATCCAAGTCACTTTGAAGCACACTGCAATCCTCGGCA
>JACCGJ010019333.1:0-12831 GCA_013407085.1 Atriophallophorus winterbourni | reverse complement strand
TTGGTCTCCTTCGGTCGATGTCGACCATGGATGTACATCACAATCGCGTGAATGTTCAACTTTTGCAGCGTTTGGAATGACTAAACAGTCCGGAGAAACACATTCTCCCGCAGTGCTGGCAACGAAAGTCAGAACTCGGTTATATTGCGTCAGTTGCACGCCGGCGGCGTGATCTGCAATCAGCAGCCAAGAGCTGTATCTGCTTCTCCCAAGCTTGCAGATGACGCTTTTCACAGTGCCTCTAATGTGAGCGGTTAAGTGCAAGTTCCTCCTAACTCGCCGGGTCAATGCCAAGAGCTTTCACATATCTTTTACAAATGTCTTTGTACCGCAAGTGCGGTCTGCCCGATGGTCGACTTCCTAGTTGCAACTCACCATAGAGTAGATCTTTCGGAATACGACCAGTATCCATCCTGTAGACATGACCAAGCCAGCGCAGGCGGCGCTGTCGCAATAGAGTGAACATGCTCCGTAGACCAGCTTTTGGAAGCACTCCAGCATTAGTCACTCTGTCCATCCACGATATGTTCAAGATACGACGGATGCTTCGTAGATGAAAAGCATTCAGCTTCTGTTTGTGTCTTGCCTGGGTGATCCAAGTTTCACTGCCGTACAGTGAAGCATTTAATACGCACGCGCTGTATACAATCATCTTTGTCTTTACAGTCATCTTGCGGTTACCCCAAACACGAGAGTTTAAACGGGACAGAATGACAGCTGCTCTGCCAATCCGCTTATCAATCTCCGTGTCTAGCGAGAGGTTATCCGCAATGGTTGAACCAAGATATGTGAACTGATGTACTGATTCATGCTGATTGTTAGCCCAAAGTCTTTGCATGCCGACGAAAACATTCCATTAGAGACTGAAGGTGCTCTTGGGAGTAAGCAATAAAGGCTGCATCTTCGGAAAACAGCAGCTCACGAATGAGCACATTTCGTGCCTTGGCTTGTGCTGAAACCGTTAAAATGGACTGAGCCCTTCATGCCTGAGTGAAACGAAATAACGAGCTTTAGCAGTCTTGGGGGCAGCCTATCAAATCAAGCATTTTGAAAAGACCCTCCCTGCTGACGTAGTCGAATGCCTTCGTTATGATCAATAAAAACAGCGTATATTGGCATAGGCTGTTCCCGACACTTTTCTTGAAGTTGTCCAAGGGAGAATAGTCGGCAACCGCTCGACATTTTCATCGGAATGCAAAGACTTATGGCTGATAATCAACATGAAAATACCAAATTCCCCGAAAAAGAGACTGCACCCGTTCTCACCATCCATGTTGAGAATTATCAGCTTGAACCAGCACATCATTTCTTATATCTTGGATTACCCATTGCAGATAAACACACGCTAGACATGGAGATTTATAAGCGGATCAGCAGAGCAGCTAAAATTTGGTTCTGTTTGACTTCTCGTCTCGTGACAGCCACAATTTGATTTTTTAGAACAAGATTATGGTATTCAAAATGTGCGTACTAAATGCTTTACTGTACGGCACTATAACTCTGACTTTACACCAAAGACACGAACTGAAACTGGATGCATCTCATTTAAGAACCATCCACAGTATCTTGAATACATCGTGGATGGACAAAGTATCGAATACTAAAATAATTTTCAGAGCATCTTTATCTTAATACGACAACACAGCCTACGCGTGCTATGTCATGTGTACAGAAACTGTCCGTATTCCAAAAAATCTAGGAATCCAGGAATTTTATCATCGAGCAGACCGAATTTGCGGTGAAAAACGTTTGAGAAATATATATGAAATCACTTAATATTGTTAAGAAGAACTTTCTCTTGACCACGCACCTTGGCGAATCTGTGTAAAGTGTCTTCTACAAACCAGGGAGAAGCAGATACCACTCTAATCTGCTAGTCGTAGATCTCGCCATCAAAGTGCAATTTACTTCGTTTATCCTCCAAGTGCTGAGTATAGCTTTTAGCGCTGTGGAAGAGACGGTTCATACCGAATCAGACTGTTCAGTCATTAAAAATGATGTGGTGCATGAAACTATCATGCGCAAATGAGGATTATCTGTGGTTGAAACCAACCGAATATGGACAACAACAAGCGTTAGGCCTTACCTTGAACGTGGATGAATTTGAAATTATGAAGGCTGGAACAGAGGTTAGCAAGATAGAAGAGGCTAAATTCTGTACAATATGGCACACCGTGATGTGTCGGACAAAAATAGTGATTAAGATGATGGTTTTGATTTTGCACCAATCTTAAGTTTGAGTCATTTTGAGTCTTGTATTAAGACTTATAGGAATGGAAGATAACAGATTTCCAGATGATCGGAACAAAAACTGTTAAATTTGATACAGTTAGTTCGGCTTTCAATTTCAGCTCAAATGACATAGAAGCTGTTTGTATTCGATACATATAAAGCATATGAGTTCCTGTTGAATTAAAACTATGAAATTTATTTCAAAACCCTAAAGAATACGCACTATTGTAGTAAGTGTTTTTCAAGATCTTATTCATAATAGGTCGTATGATTTATCAGGGCATGCGATCAAAGAGTTTTACCTTACAATTAACGAATTCGACCTGGAGTACCGGAAGACGTGTAAATTCTGCGATACTTGATCTTTTATTTTCAGTATATTATTCCACACGTTTAGTCAACTGCCAAGCAGCGAGGACTGATCGGTACGAAATCCTTTCCCAAAAATGTAAATTGTGTAGTTCTAGAATTTTTGGCTGCTGGAAGCCTTTTTTATTTCGAGGCAGCTGCGTCCAATCTAAATTCATTCTAAATTCACTTTTGTGGAATACAGATGGGTTCACGAAGGCATTTTCATGCTTTAACATAACAAGAAAGTTTTTCAGAATTACGAATTTCTGTACCTAAATGCGGCGCCCGGATATCTTAATGGCTTAACGTGATTAGAACACAACGACCTTGAGGACACATCCAGGGTATTCGCTTTTTCGGTTTCAATATAAGCAATATCCTCCGGCGAAACAAATGATATATGCGAAGAATTAAGTAGATGCCATGTTGGATGAAATTTCAGAATCATCTCATTACAGCATTCTTTCGAAGCAAGCATGATCATTTAAAAATCACTTCGTCTGCTAAAATTGAACCCCAATTTTGTTTATAAATAATTTTGATCTGTGTTCGACCCACGAGTATTCCTGGGCAAACAAACGACCAAATGCAAACTATATATTCGACATGTGGCGCATAACACTATTTTATTGGTAACCGGCTGAGACGCTCCACGAGATGAGAAGACTTCAATAACATAACAATGCATACTATCGAGAGCGCATGTTTACATTTAACGGCAGAATTTCAAAAATGACGTTTTACCAGAGGCATATTACGCAGCTAAACGAGTTTGATTCAACTATGATATTTTCCTTTTTATCAACAGCTAACAGAAACTTGAAGAATCTTTTACGCCAAAGTAGATCCCTAAATCTGACATAACGAACGTCTCGAAAAAATCATTTTCAATATTGACACACTGAACGAACGATTCAGGATTATATTCCATGCTCGGAACGACATTTATTGAGGTATATGATTCAGGTCTTTGAATATCATGATTGTGGATGAACTTATCTAAAATATTATCCGAAAATTTCCTAATAAATTAAACTGAAACAATAATACTGTTACAATTTGACTATATTGGTTAGAGACGGTGAATAATTTCACATACTATATTTACTGCCCGATAATTCCGCAGCTTCTTAAAGGAAAGTTATTGCGTCAATATTTGTTTCATTTTGGCTTGCCCTCCCATACTCGATTGATATGCGCCGCCTAGCAAATTATTTCGAGGAATTAGGTTTACAGAATTACCCATCAACCTCTCACAGCCATTGAAAACTATTTGCTCTAATAGTTATTTAATAATGTGTGGAAAAGTGTCAGTTAAAACTATAAGCATACATTTAAAATAACTGAGAAAGATTTACTGGGAAGAGAAGGAAGGGACTTGTCAAAGAGTAAACATGCGTATCGAAAATTCTCTTGGAAATAAATTGGCTGATGACGTGGTTATTCAAATGTTTCGAATTATCGTGATGAGCAACACGAATGCGACAATCCCCAGAGAAACCCTCATGGTTGTTGCTGCAGGAATCCAATTTCTATGTTCCTATTCTTTGGGCATAAACATGATTGCAAACGATTGATTGATCACTGGATATAAAAAGTTAACTTGCATTAATATCACAAAAATTGCTCGTAGCTACCACGTAATACAAGCAGTGAATAATACATATTACGAAAAAAATGAGAAGATCGATTCTATCACGAACAAGTTTAATGAAAACGTTTGGCAATTGCATTTAATGAGTAAATGATATGTGTTCTAACGCCTAAATTCGAACGAGTGAGCTGTCTCATCAATCGAACGCTTAACAGATTGCAACCCGTTTTAAACTCTGCCTCATAAATATGCTTAAATCTCGAAGTTGCTATACATGTTTTGCAAAATGCTTATTTAGTTGTGATGGGGACATTAAAATTTAGTTCCTCAATATATTGAACAATTAGGCAAGGAGGGAATTTTTAACGCTCACTTTTTCTTATATTTGCTATTTTCAAAATGCCGAACGAGGTATTTTTTGTAATAAAAGTTGTTCAATCGAATCCGTAATTTCAAAACTCTCATCGAATTTGTTAGGATGTGCGGTGAAAAGTGCGAGGTCTGAGTTGCGTTTGCGGAACCCAATCGGAAAAATGTTATCTTCGTAGAATGAAGATTCTGATGAACGCACTTAAATAACAAAACTGAACTAACTTAACAAATTAAAAACAATTTCTTACCATTTTCACTTCAACAAGTCGAAAAACGACGAAAATATGAATATTTCTTTCAGGCACCATTCACATGTGTGTACCCATGATTGAACATGTTGCCTTTGTGTGTCATTTCTCCGTTGTTCTGGAGCATATATATCGTGGTCGTTATTGAGAGGGACGTATCATTATAGTCATCATCTTGTAAGTTAGATGTTTTCATCACTTTTTGCAAATCGATTGATTAGTCCTCATTTCACTCCCATTCTTTCATGTGTTGAATTTTTACTCAATTTTTATTATCTTATTTTGTTAACTGGCCCGTTTTGTTTTCAAAAGCGGATAGATGCTGAAGCAATAAACTTGGTGAACGCAATTTCTAACGCAACCTAATTAGGAAAACTCAAACTACAGCCGTTAAACGAAATCGTGTAATGTGTTTATGCCGTTCCTCAGACCACACTTTTACAAATTGGTAGTATATAATCGATTAGGTTTATCCCAGCTATTATATCATAATGGTTTTATCACTAGAAAGAATTGTTTTGCCGTTAAGCAGTCAAGTATATCAGTTTTAGATTTAAAGCGGTTAAAACTGAACAACAAAACCTTACTTCACTCGAATCGACAATTAATCAATGTTTTGTTTTCTAAATATTCATGCAGTTAAATTTCACAGTTAACTATGTACAAGGTTCGAGACAATGATACATACTTAGCTGACGCCTTCGCTAAAATATTTAGTTCAAGATTTACACAAAAAATTCATTATCAGATATGAAGTATTGAAATGTTTCATCTAACGAAACTAATGAAGCGTTCAGATAACTGATGAATAACCAATCGAAAGTAAAAATGTAACCAATTTAGTCAAAACCACGATTCATATGCACGTGTGAAGGGTAACTGAACGTAAAGAAAGCAGAAAATCAATTCTATCACACTCACCTAAACAAGCAATCAGCGCAAACCCAATCGAATGGAGCAATCTCTCCCAAACGATGAAGGCAATGCTGAGTACGAAAATGCCTAAAGTACCGAGGTTACAAATGATTCCAAACACACAGCATATAAGAATCCGCTGTTTATCGGCATTCACAAGACCTTCAATTTTACAAAACATTCATCATATCGCTTATACGCTACTTTAATGTTAGACAGTATTTATTCTTTTATTGTGAATCTAAACTCCGAGCTACAATCATTATTACATAGGATTATGAGCACGAATCAAGGATTTCAACGACATTTGATTATTGTTTGGTATCATTGGGGCAGTTTCAAATTGCGGTTCAGCGAATATCGTATGAGATTTTTAATGAGAATGTGTTTCTGATTGTTCCAGTGCCTCTCATTAAGTTGATGTTCGGTTTATTGCACGATGTATAATAGACATCATGTTTTACAAAGTTTTATTCTGTTAACATAGTCTTTAGTGTGGCATGAAACTTTTGCAATAATATATTTTCATCAAGAAAATCAATCCTCTTTTTTTAGATTGAAACATTGGTTTTGATTGACGTCCTTCCAATTAAATCGTTTTCGACCACGATTCACTTACTCGTAAATTGAAATTCAAACAAAAATTACTTATTCAAGCTCGTCTAGCTTACTCCCCAGAGCCTGCTTATTGGCCACAGAAAACACACCAAGTGCTAATGAAAGTATACAACAAAATATGGGAATGGGTAAATAAATTGTGCTACACATTTCGACGTTTATTTTGAAGATTGTTATTAGAATCTATAAAAGAATTATTTTGGCAACTGTTACAATTTTTGTTTCGTAATTTCAACGCACTTAAAGCTTTGTTGAAGCAAATCTCATTAGATTCGAACTTGTTTTACCCTAGTCCAATCGAACAGATGTTAAGTAAGCTGTCTTGTGCTGTGTGAGTTTCGAGAATGTGAGCATATCGTTAGCGGTCAATTAATCCAGGATAACGAAAAGCAAAATATCTAGTGATTTTTCGCTTTGTTCTTATTGCATAGAAAATCCATTCAAATATAGACGAAAAGCGATCGAGTGAATTGTGCAAAGAAACGCGACATAGGTAATTCCGTTTGCACAGGGAGAAATTGTTATTGAGATTAGCAATAGTTAACAGATGAGAAATAGCAATATGCTTGTGGTGTGGTTCCGCAAATCCTACCCACCACGATGCAAGCTGAGCTGGTTGGCTGAACTCTCCTCCAACAGGATGTCAAGTTTCGATTGCCGATAATGCCATATTGATTTATCGATTTCCTGTTATCGTTTTCACTCGCATTCCGCCGATTTTCCGTTCGATAACTCAGTGAACAGCTATTCATCTATTGAATACGATTTTGGTACATAATCAACTCACCCGTTAAACACATTACATTCTGTTTGCCGTGCGTGACTTCTCAATTCGATTTCTGTTGGGATTCGCATTTCAATTCAATTCCATTACAATTTGGCGTCGCGAGCAGGATGGATCAACCGACTCTTGAACCATTAAATCTTCATTCTAATCCTGGAGAAATTGAAGAGTGGGTGGAACGATTCGAGCTGTGGAGCAGCATTCGGAAGGACGTCAAGCCAGAGAATAAGTCAACATTTTTCTTGACCTACGGGGGACGTGAATTATATTCGTTACTTAAGAACCTATGCTATCCAAAGGCTCCTGCATCACTGCCGTTCCAAGATTTGAAGACACTCCTACTGAAGCACGTCATGCCGGTGAATTTCAAAGCTACCGAAAGGGCAAAATTCAACACACTGGTCCGAAATCCTAATACAAGCTGCCGTGAGTTCATCCTTATTCTACAGAAACAGGCTGCTAAATGTGAATTCGGTGATCTATTAGAAGACAATTTGAGGGATCGTCATATTGCTGGTATTAACAATGTTGACCTACAAAGAAAAATGCTGATGAAACCTGACCTGACCTACGCCGAAGCCCGTGAAATCTGCGAGCAGCGAGATGATGTGACTGCTGCGACAACCGAACAAGGTGCCGTGTTCTTTCAGAAAAGTTCACTCAGATCCAATCAGCCAAGACACCGGCACCAGGCCAACAAGACAAGTGAAAACCAAGCCCGAGACAAGACCGTAAAGCCGATAAATAAGTGCATGTCGTGTGGTGATCTTCACTTGCGGTCAACTTGTCGATTCCGCAATGCAGTGTGCCATGGATGCGGTAAGAGCGGACATATAAAGAAGGTTTGTCGGAGTAAACAATGCAACCTGACCCAACAGAATCCAGTGGTCAATCAGGAGGATGACGGTTTACCTTATGTTCTGCAACTGAAGAGTCCAGCACAACAATTCATCTACAAATCCTTGCAGTTCGATTCAAGTGAAACTGCTGAATTCATCGTCGATACCGGTAGCAGTGAATCAGTCATTCCCGCCGAAATCTTGAACCGGGTGGCCCCAGAGGCGCATGTGCAACCGACCAACGTTAAACTTCGTGGCGTTACCGGACACAATTTGCCACTGACAGGTGAAACCACCTTATGTGTAAAACAATACAAGGAGATTTCAATTCCAGTCCGATTCTTGGTATCTAAAAGCAGTCCAGCAATCCTCGGTCTGAAAGCCCTGCGAGCCCTCCAGCATCCTGTATCGCTGAATGTTGTGCCCGTTGAGAATTCAGGAGAACAAATTCAGGCCGACTTCCTGTCCAGGCACGCAAAACTTTCTCCAGCGGAAGCATGCTGTCTCATCTCCCAATCATGTGCCGTTTCCCGTGAGCAACTACGAACGTTCACGAAGAAGTACTATTCAACAGTCATGTCAGCCATACGGAACGGTTGGCGTCCAGATGTGCGGAAGAAATATCTACGCCTTTACCAGATCCGTGATGAGCTACTGGTACAACCGGACGGTGTGATTTGTCGGGGAGACCGATTGCTCATCCCTCCACCGTTGAGGAAGCCTGTCTTGGACGATCTACATAAAAGCCATATGGGCATTGAAAAAATGAAATCGTTGGCACGGCAAGAGGTTTGGTGGCCAGAAATTGATGCCGACATCAGAAGTACAGCTATGAACTGCGAGGCTTGCCTGCACAAAATCAATTCACGCCCAAGGGACTGGACACCATGGCCCGACAGTTACCTTCCCTGGCAACGAATCCATGCAGATTATTGTGGACCGTTTTTGGGAAAGTACTTCGCACTTGTGATCACCGACTCGTATTCCAAGTGGCCAGAAGTCTTTCTGACAACCACAGCAACGACGGCGTTCACAATGCAAGCTCTAAGGAAGTGTTTCAGCCCTGAAGGAATCCCACAAGTACTGATCACTGACAATGGTGCCCAATTCTGTTCCGCGGCATCCATGTTCCAATGGCGCTGCAGAGAATCTTGTGAAAACTATCAAGAGTGCTATTCACTCAGCTAATCATGGGAGCTTCCAAGCCTTGGACGTATTCATTGATAACTTTCTACTGCAATACCGTAATGCCGTCTATTGCACGACCAAAGAGAGCCCAGCCAAGTTCTTCAAATCCAGGACACTCCGAACTTCCATACACCGAATGGATTCGAGTGATTTGACTTATTTAAGAGGAAACGACTTGAAACCCGCTCATGGCATCGTCACGCGACAGATCGGAAATTCAATGATTGAGATCACTGACCTAAAGGATGCAAGTGTGCACCAACGTCACAAAAGTCGAGTACAATTCAAAAGGTCAGTAGAGGAAAACATCAATCAGGAATCAACGCATCAACCAGAACCAAGTGTGAAACCTCAGGAGTCAACTGCTCTTAGAAGGTCTGCGAGGTTGGCGAATCGGAACAACGCAACAATTTCGAGGGGGGAAGGTTGTGGTGTGGTTCCGCAAATCCTACCCACCACGATGCAAGCTGAGCTGGTTGGCTGAACTCTCCTCCAACAGGATGTCAAGTTTCGATTGCCGATAATGCCATATTGATTTATCGATTTCCTGTTATCGTTTTCACTCGCATTCCGCCGATTTTCCGTTCGATAACTCAGTGAACAATATTCATCTATTAAATACGATCTTGGTACATAATCAACTCACCCGTTAAACACATTACATTCTGTCTGCCGTGCCGTGACTTCTCAATTCGATTTCTGTTGGGATTCGCATTTCAATTCAATTCCATTACAATGCTCTTTGAATGGAGCTATTATTTTATATCACAGTAAAAGAAATTACTTTAAAAAATTATTTGGCATACATGATTTCACTGGATGCGAAATTGGAAACTATTGCAGTAACATACCCGTTTTACATTATTTGCTAAAAATATGTTAAATAAGAATAAAACAATTTTCTCTCCTCTGTACTTTTAATCCTTTGTCTACGGGAATTCGATATACGTTTTTCATGAAAATTTTGGTTATTCTGCTTCAGTATGGCATAAATAAAACACATGATAATGTATGGTTTCATGTATATATTTTCCTGGATAGTGTGAGGTGGTAACTGGAGTTACCGTCAGTATTTTGGAACGTAATTTTACCTATTTCTTCATAAAGCACAATGAAATTATTATTTTTAATAATTTTAATATTTTAAAAAAACTTGTAAGTATAACTCATTGCAGAATTGTTTTATGCATTTTGCACATTTGTTCCATAATTATAAAATTATGTGATCATATAGTGAAATAATAAGACATGAACGTAACAAAATATTTCTCAACTTTATAATATACAGTATAATAACATATATTTATCCTTTGTAACACAAACGGTTATAAGTTGTAGCAACTTGTAATTTCACTTTCTTTTTAATTGTACTTCCATTTCCATCAATGTTTGTTTTAATCAAACATTATTCCAGAATATACTTTTTCCGCGCGCGTTTCCTCTTCTGCTTGATTTTCGTGGTGCTGCGTTATTGCGTGTTTGCGAATCACGACGGTTAACAGCAAAATTGACTTTCGTCGCATTTTTCAGCTTCGCCAATTCTAATTGCTGATCAACGCGATACACCGGAGTTTGGAGCTGGAATATTTTTGTGTGTGGATATTTTGCATCGGACATTGAATTTTCACTTTTCGTGAGTTCGTTCCTTGTCTATTTTTTACTATAACATTTTTCCTGTTATATTTTTTGCATTTATCCACTACATATTTGGTGAGCCCGACACTACATAATTGGTTAACCCGTATTCCATTTTTCGGTCAGAACTCCCGTCATTTTTTCAATTTTGCTTTAATGTCGTCTGAACCCACTGAATCGCAAATGAACGTTATTAGCTGTAACACGCCAGCATTTGACCCTGCCAACCCGCACGTGTGGTTCATCCAAATAGAGGGTATGTTTCGTTTTAAACGGATCACGAAACAAGAGGTCATGTTTTCTTCCGTTCAATCACAAGTACCGTCGTACATCGCGAAAGAAGTATTAGATGTTTTAGACCCCATGCCTTCTATTTCGCCTTACGACACACTGAAGGCCGCTGTGCTCAAGCGTACTATGGCCTCCGACGAAGCCAGGCTTAAACAACTGCTGGCTGGTGTAGAACTGGGCGATAGAACCCCTTCACAGCTGTTACGCCACATGCGTTCCCTGGTGGGCAACACAAAGTTAGACGATTCCGTCCTACAGCAACTTTGGCTCAACTGCCTGCCACACAGCACCACCGCCATCCTCGCCGTGTCGGTCGATAAGGTCTGCCTCGACACATTGGCCGAACTAGCAGATAAGATTCACGAACGCATTGACAGAACCAGCGTCAATCAAGTTTCAGAAAGTAGTAACCTCTCAAAACTTGAAGCCACCGTGGCCATGCTAACTAAGGAGCTTGCATCCCTACAGCGTATCATTTCCAACATGGAACGACCCAAAACGTCTAGAGCTAGACCCCGGAGTCCATCTGGAAATAGAAGCCACTCTCGCCCTCGCGATACCAACTGGTTCTGTTATTATCACCGTCGTTTCGGGAACGCCGCGCGCAATTGTCGCCCCGGGTGTAACCATCCTAACGCTGACAGCCACCGTGCTGAAAAACCACGTAGCAAGTCAGTTATGGCGACGACTCTTTCTGGCAAACCCACTAGTCGCCACTTATACGTCTACGACGCATCTTCTAAGCTCAATTTTCTCGTAGACACCGGTGCCGAGGTAAGCGTTATACCGCGCAGTTACGAAAAACGCGACCTCCGTCCTTCGGGCATCACCTTGCAGGCGGCTAACAATTCGAAGATCTTGACTTACGGTGAAAAATTTTTAAAACTCGACCTCGGACTTAGACGTGATTTCCCTTTCGTCTTCTTGATAGCCGATGTTCAGAAGCCTATCATCGGTATCGACTTTCTGACGAAATACGGTCTCGTAGTCGATCTCCAGCACCGACGGCTACACGACAATACAACGTCACTGAACGTGTCCGGTAAGCTATGTTCAATCACCTCACCTGGTCTTCGAATTTTCGTCCAGAACAATGCCACTTACAGCGATTTCCCGACCCTAACACGCCCAGCACAATGCACGGAGCAACCCACCCACGATGTTCATCATCACATCGTTACTAAAGAGCCTCGAAATGTTGCTAAAGCTCGCAGGCTACCGCCTAAAAAGCTGAAAGCAGAAAAACGCGAATTTGGCTCCACACTGAGACAGACTGGCAAAAGGGTATCTGACAATCGCACTACCGGCGAAGCTGAACCAGCACCTTACCGCTCAAGACCAAAGCAACACTTTCAGCTATGCAACGGTAATAAAGACAAAGGTAGCATCGATCGCTTCAAACCCGCTTACGTTGAACGAAAGTCATCACAATAATCTACCACTTCGACCCCACCCACACAGCCTATGACGACCAGTGATGTTACATCCATTCACGTCGGGCTCACCAAATATGTAGTGGATAAGTGCAAAAAATATAACACGGAAAATGTTATAGTGAAAAATAGACAAGGAACGAACTCACGAAAAGTGAAAATTCAATGTCCGATGCAAAATATCCACACACAAAATATTCCAGCTCCAAACTCCGATGTATCGCGTTGATCAGCAGTTAGAATTGGCGAAGCTGAAAAATGCGACGAAAGTCAATTTTGCTGTTAACCGTTGTGATTCGCAAACACGCAATAACGCAGCACCACGAAAATC
>JACCGJ010019332.1:0-15798 GCA_013407085.1 Atriophallophorus winterbourni | reverse complement strand
GAGCATTTGTCCCGAGGTATCTTGGTAAGAAAAATGTTGTTAATGAACATTTGAGGTCAAGCTCGTCTTTTTAATTTTATACACATGCATTCGCTCATTTACGCTCAAGCCATCTCAATTTATCAAATATTATTTCAAAAGAACTTTCAATTTGTTTGGGACATTTTTTTGGAGATTTTCTAGATCTCCGTATCGCAGAAGAAATTAGAACACTCTCTTCTCCTAGTTAAAGCAGACTCTCTACAGTTTAAGAACAGAATGATAGATCAGGCACTAGTTCCTCACAGTAGTAGGATTCTAAGCATAACTCATCTAGGAACGCGATTTTACATCGGGAGCCGTCACATTGCGTGTTATCTTCTTGATTTCATCGCTCAACAAGGCAGCATTTTCATTTTCTATTAATAATTTTACGCTACGAAGTATCGATTTAATAGGTAGAAGTTTATAAAACGAAAACACATAGAATTACCACAAGAATGTCGAAAGTCACATTGTATGCATAAGAATTACGCTATGAAGCTTATTACTTTCCATCTAATTCGGTCAGTGTATTACTAAAGATTTAAGATAAAAGTTTCTTGTCACCGCTGTATATCTCATAAAATACCGCTGCTTCTAAAACTGGGCTCAAAAATAAACTTAGAATAAGATCATGATAACTTGAATATTTTTTTACTTCTTACAGGAATTTGTTAAAGTGATTTTTGATTATATTACTATTTTCGCCTCGATGCTCTCTAGATGCTAAAGAGAATTCAAAAGGTTTAGTGGTTATTTAAATAAAGTTAATAGTTTATAACTCCTGCTTCGTGTAAACAGTAAAACATTCAATCAAATTACAACTAGATCTCAATCAGTGTGATTTGAAATTCTGCAACAATGTTTGAACATGTATCCTGCAGTGCGAATCACTGTAACTTTGCGTTAGAAGTTTTGAACGCTTCACTGCGTTGTTCCGCCTTATAACAAAACAACTGTCAACGATGACACTAGCATAATTTGCTGAGGACCGTAATATCGCACGTGTCATTGCAGATAGCCACTTGATCAACTACTTGAACCATGCACGAAATCCTTAAGAGCGGTGCATCGCTCTGCAAGGATTAACAATGTCTTGAGATATCACAAGCGATAATTGTTGTGGTGTCGAGAATGTAAGTAGTCACACTTGAACTGTTATCTGATTTTCTGGGACCCTCCGATAGCGGAGGTTTGGATCAGCGTTTCGTTCTGATGGTACAGTTTGACAAATGTAATGAACACGGCTGGCGTACTAGAACAAGAAATTTAGAAACACCATATATTAGGAATAATTTTAATACATGATATTTGGTGTATACTGTATTCTACTGGGAATCATGTGGTACAAAGTCACGACTGTTATTTTTAAAAGTTTTAATTTTGATCCGATAAATTTTACGGTTATAAATATTGATGTGAGTATAAAATCCAAACATATCTAGTTCATTTCTGACCTTACCAGATTAAAATTAAAGAATTTATGTTCACAAAATGCACATAGCTTCATATTTATCACACCACAGTAAATATTCGTTCATGAAAAAGATATAAAAAATATTTATGTAATGCCAAATGTAGTCCAGGTGAATACTGTGTTTATGTTGTGATCATAATATACAGCTCGTGCATATCTCCCACTTTTCGTAATACGAATAGATGTGAGTGATATTTAATTTAATCATGTAAAGGTCTCCTGGTTCAGCTTCTAGCAAATCTTGTTTTTGTTTTCTTTCTTCGGTCGATGTCGATCTCATGGATGTACATCACATTCTCCGCAGCATTTCAAATCAGTATACACTCGTAAGCGAAATAAACAATATCTCCCGTGGCGCTCCCAGTACTTGGGCGATCAGCGAGATTTGCATGCTGTCGGCTTGACCTAGGTGCAGTAGCCAAGAACAGTAACTCTTGTTCCCCAACTTGCGCATAACGCTTAACACTGTCTTCAAATTGAGCGACCAACAGCAAGGTCGTCCCAACTCGAAAGGTTATTGTAACGAGCGTTCATCTTTTCGGTCCTTACAGTTATTAATATGTTATCCAAAGTTATCAACTACCGTATACATTTTAAAACATGTTCAGTACAGAGTTCTTTGTCTGGGAATGTTGTTTTGTTGTACAACTTATTGCATTCGCTTGTAAAAATGAATTTCGCTAAAAATGTTTCAAGTTATTTGGCTAGACGTTTTTTATTTTATAGATTATACCTAACAAATTATATTACATGTTATATATTATTATATTATGATGAGCTAGGACACATCAACATGAATATTTTGATGCAGACCTTTTTCAAACCATCGTAAATTGCCAACCGCCAAGTGGACTGTGCACCAATTTCAAATTGCTTCGTTCGGTGTCTATCGTTTGCCAGGAATTTCATGTGCTGCTTACGTTTTATCAACTGGAGACAGTAGAAACGGTTTAAGTGAGCTAACAAACCTTCACCATACATAGAAGTTGTTGGCAAAACTAACCCTAATATGACAGAGTACAGCTATGAAACTGCTAAACACTATGAATCGTAAGGTCAAAGTCGTTTCAGTGTGGAAATTAATTAAATTTGGCTTGCTTAAAATGTAGTATCGTAAGTCCACGTTTTAATGTTCTGGCCAGATTAATAGACAGAGGCTGTTGGATTCCAAAGAGGATCGGGCAGCTGTTGCTGAAAAGATATTTGTGCTTGCGACCACTACTTTATCAAAGACGAATAATTAGACCTCTTGTTCGATAACAGGTGGATCGGTTACCGCAGGCATCAATAAAGTACATAGCTACGAGCTTTGTTTATTATGTATGAAAAACCCCTACGATGAGTGTCTGTGGAATAGCTGAGCCGTTTGTCTATGAAATTCCCACAACTCTTCAAAAGATCTAATGATAATCAATCTGCACTATGGATGACACTCGATGCGTAATTTATATTTCCTCCAATCTTAAGTCAGTATCATTTAAGAAAATACATTCGGATTTATATGAAAGACTTTTTCTAATTCTCATGTAAAATTACCATCATATGCATCACAAGTTGGTTAACTATCAACCAAGACCGGATACTCAATAGCAGAAATTGTAATGCTCTTGTAATTGAAAAACCAATCTGTTTGTATATTCAAATATTGCTCACATTATGTTTAATCGCTTGTTCATCCACATACATTCTTTCTGTTCACACATGACGTCTCGGTGAACTTAAATCTTGAAGATTCAATTTAATTCCGAGGTGCTTTGCAAATTACCGAATTTAAATCTTCTAGAAATGACGTTTCATCATTCTGACCACTTCTAACATTTTTTATGGTTACTATTCGTGGTGTTGTTTTGTCAACACACATCTTTTTAATGAGTTCAAATTAATTCAATGATTATTATCACAATCTGTATGGTATGGGTCAGTATCCATTTCAAATGCAATCTGTGTTCTCAGAACTCAGAACTCAGAAACTTTCCTGGTAGAAAACGCAAGCTTCTTAAAGGAAATCACATGATAACGTGGTATATAGAGTAAAAATGTAACATTTCCAAGTATCAATATGGACAGTCACATACCGCGTGGTTCGTAATGTCTTCATCGAGCTCTGAAGCGAAAAACTCAACTGATCCGGAGCGTATGATTACTTCGAGCAAGATGTTTCAAGTGAAACAAATCCTGACTGAGAAAAAATACAATGAATATCCAATTGAGAATGTGGAATGCTAAAAGCCTGTGAATGTTGCGTGTTCGAGCTAAGCCCTCGGGATTTATTAAATGTTTGAGGGATTGATCTTTTGTGTGCTTAATTTTAAATGTCAAAATAAGGTTGTTCCGTATCCATCGTTTGAAAATATAGTTTTAGTGTTGGCATTCGCTCTTTGACAGTTGAATTTTAGTAACACGAGATGAACTCCGGTCCTACGATGCTAACTCATTTAAAGTAGTTCAATATCCTTTCTCAGCCATTGTACCAACTCTTTGAATATTCTATTTCGCATTTCAGCTAATTGTAGGGACGGACAAGTGGAATCTAAAAATTCTGTGCCACATATTCAGGCAATCAACGTCGAAGACCCTCCCTATAATCATGAAAATACAGACGCGGTTCCTGACAGCCATTGGTTCTATGTCTCGACGAGGATATTGCGTTGTTTGACACTTAACCAAGATTTTAGGTTGCATGGTATAGTCAGTAGCTGGAGAGTTTGAAAATCGTGGATTGCAGTCAGCGTCCGATTTTAATTGGCCTTATTCTGTTATACAAAGATTCTGAACATCGAGGTTTGCTCTGTCAGATTCTAAATCCAGGATAATATGTCGCAGATCACATCAACCAGAATAACTCACTTGCAAGAATACGTACTCAAATAGACTATTGTTAACATTTCTATCCCTTGCACGTCTGCTTTTTGTTGATTTGTATACCTGATGAGCTTACCAGTGAATCAAGCCTCACGGGATTCAAAGCAAATTTTCATGCTTATTTACATACAAATCAATGTATGAAAATTCTGGCCAAACTAACCCTGTCGTGTTTTTGTATACTGCAAGCCATTTGTAACCGTCGAATCTATCAGCTGTATTATTGACCATAATATAATTATTTCGGTGTCTTGTTCATAACCATAAAACTAGGGACAAACTGGCGAACGAACGTTGGTTGAGATACTTTGAAAGATACCTTCATAGTCCATGGACTGTACGCAGTCCATAGAATTTGAATAGTACATCTTCATTCGACCAATGTCGACCAAGTTTCTGACCGAGGATAAGTTGTTTAGGCATATAGTCTGCTTATCTATGGAGATGGGCAGACCACTTCAGTTTGGGTGTAAACGGTGAGAGGATTTAGTCCGTTAGCTTACTGCTGCAAAACAGTGGTGCATAATTTTTTTACAGCGGGTATGTACGGAAAACCATAGAGACCAATGATCAAACGCACTTGATGGAAGTATAGCTTGCAAACACCGGAATAACCTTTTATCTTTAGCGGGCAGCTACTTGTCAGTAGCGAAAGTGAAATTTATGAAACTGAGGTCTGTGATAAAGGGTGATTTAAAATATAAGAATGCGATATATTCTTTATTTTACTTAAACTTGGGCTATATCAACGGTAGCAAAGTGGAAACAATTTGTTCATGGAAGAGTTGAGCTGATCAGTAAAAACTGGATGCATAGCTTTTGAATGAATTGCGGTAAACGGAGCACTGCTCACTGTTCTCTAAATAAATTATCGTAGCTTATCTGTATCAAACATTCCGTAGCATTTAGATGCTCTTCACAAACATGTAGACTTCACTCGCACAATCCATTTAATACTCTGAAATGTATCGAAATATTCATCCATCGGATATGCGCTAGTGGTATATCCAAAATCGACAAAACATCACGTTGAAAAGAACTTGAAATTTTTTTTACACATTTTGAAAAAAATTTCAATAGCTTCTTCACCGTGTACAAAAATCCATCCTATGCTGCAATTACTGTCGATTTTTATCATGCTTACGAATTTTAGTGGTGATTTAGACGAATAAATGTAGATGATGTTGTTAGAAACAGCCTAAACAGCTAGCTACATCTTTTGGTAAATATTGATGATTAGAAATAATTGTTACATATGCATAACATAGCAATCAAAAAGACCGCACTAAAGTTTAACTTGCCATCTCTTGTAGCTGTTAAGAAAGGGGAAACTCAGAATTTTTTCTCCGACGACAGTCTTGATTTCGAACTCGCATTAAGGTATGGTATTTTCTTCAAAAAATGAGTTTTGAGTTTTTTTAGAAAATGATACTTTGATGTCTATTTTATCATAATTTTTCCATGCTGTTAGCCACGTTAAATATGCAATTTTTAATCCTTGGAGCATTAGAAGACGCAGCTTGGTTGGATCCGATGAGGTTAGTTGGGAAAGCTTGCCGGAAACGCACTGCAAGACAGTTCGCACAGACGACTAACACACCAATGAGTGGCGTGGGCCGATATTCAAAATCTGACATGATAGAGCGGTTCACTTTTTTATTATTGTTCCACCGAGAATAGTATCAGTAATTCGAGCGTGGTTGCTTTGATTACGTATGGGAAATGATCACAACATTGAGATTAAAATTCGTACTAGTTCCAGTATGCACTGTTCAATTTCGTTTGCTCTACTCAATCCGAATATTACCAGACAATTTAGCTGAAACTAGTCATTAGCACAAACTGTAGCATCAGAGTCAACTTTAAGGTTTTTCTTAGTTTTTTGAACAAGAGTCTGAGTGAATGTCGGAGCAAAATTGTCACTAAATGCAAAAGTACTGCTACCGAATTTGTACTTAAAGGGGCTATTAAAGTAGAAAATGAACATGAAATATTAAACTACATACAACCGAGGTTCAACTGACTCCATCCTTTTTTAAAACGAATGTATAATCGATTATTTTCTCCATTCCAGTTTCTAACAGCCGCCTCTCGCAAGTCATTTACCTGATTTCTCCGAATCTTTTCTGATAATATCCAGCTTTTCAATGTCTCTGTTATCATAATCCGGAAGGCATAGACATAAGTTCTTTTTCAATTTGTGAACTGCTCTCAGTCTGTTGGTATTGGTTTTGAATTCGTGAATATATAAACTATGTATTTAGGTTATTTCTAACCATTTATGTAGATAACAGATACTTGTTATATTGCACCTGATTTTTATCTAACTGCTCAATTTTTGGGCGGTAAAAGCATCTAGTTACATCTCATTTTTCTTCCTGAACAGAACGAAACCCCCACGTTCTCACCTCAAATACCCTGTAACCAAAAGCTTACACCGAAGCCCTGTGAATTCTTTATTATTTCGCGCTAATGGTTTTTGGTGTCCATTGATTTATGTCTTAAGACAGACGAAATCAATTTAATATGGTACACTAGCTTTTCATGCAGCAATTTTTCACTTCTTACGCGAAGTAAGTAATGATGGAGCTGCTATCGAAAAACAAATATAAGATGATTTGGCACAAGCCTAGTCAGAACGGAAAAAATGCAACATAGGAATACTACACGCCATTCCAAGTCTGATTAATCTCGTCCTGGTTGAATTCTGTATCCTTTGCCAGCATAGGAGTTAGCCTTATCGGCTATATGAAATCAGGTTTTTATTTTCGTTATCAATAATTGGATTTTGTTACTCACAAGTAGTCAAACGTAATTATTGATGTTTTCCGCCGAGAAACTATTTTTGGGAAGAAAGCAATTTTAAAACAAATCATTTCCAATGATTTGTTCGATTGACCTAGATTCTTTATGTGAATCAGTTATCAAAAGGTTGGCTGTGCTAATCTGATTACCAGCGGAATTAGACTATATCATTTTATTACTTCGTAACTGTCCCAGGTCTCCCAGAACATTATCTTACTATCTCCAACTGATGACTACAATAAGCCAGAATCCGATTCTAGTATGTAAGTGCAAGGGATTTGAACACTCCTGAATTCTGATTTTTATTCAGAAATATTCACATAGCCGAAACAGTAATCCAATTTTCATGATGCCGGATAGCATTAGTGTTATTTGTTTTACTAAAATCGATTCTCATGATCGAAGATGTGTTTTCCCGTTGCGATGATGTTCCATCAGCTTCTACATTAGGCAAGAAGAAACAATTATGCCGGATTGTGCTCGAAAATCATGTTACTTGACTTAATTTCAAAAAGTGGCTTTGGTCGTAAATTTAATGTGTGAATTTATCTGATCATTACTGTTGTAAACATAGATGATTCATAATTCCATCACTTTAGTTTTGCTCAGTTGTCGATCTTGCAAAACTATGAATTTATTTAAGACCACAGTGATGACCGGATGTCAATTTTTCATACAGGCTTATTGACTTGTATTTCTGATCAACCTGGGGTTGATAAATATGAAATTATAAACATATGTCTAACTTTAGTAACAACGAGTGATTTTGAACAGAAACTAGAATTACGTAACAAATGTCTTTCTAATCTCGTTTTGACCTGTTGATACACAGATTACTTAACACTACGTTACGTTATTGATAATGATGAAACGTAAGACAACAAAAATGACCCTCATATCTCTTTTCTACACAAACACCCGAATTAATTTTAATCTAGTCATTGGAACACGCATTCAAATCTGGACCAAATTCATACTAGAGCCGATACACACCAACATACACACCCATACGGCAGCTGAATTTGCGCAAATATTGATAATCTTAACCACTTTGGTACAGAGACATTCCTCATAACGGGTTACACGACGCCTAATCAATGCTAATATATCGATGGCTTGTGCCGAATATTATTTAATTAAATCTCAATTATGACTTCAGCGGTTAGGGTGATTTGTATACTCTTTAATTCCAGTGCGAATTAAAAAGAATACTTATACAATTGCAAGTTTGTACTTGATGCTCAAGCAGTCTTCGTAGCTATATGCATTGCGTTCTGGGCGAATTGTAGACAAGCCAACGCCGAATCATAATCTCTTGGATCTGAGTTGATAGTGACTAGGAGCGAGCAATTCGCTTCAGGTGATAATACTGGTCGTAACAGTCTGGTCAAATACGTTGTATCGTAAACTGGCACCGTTTGTTTCCGTAATGCTGTGAAAATCCGCGAGATAGCCAAGAGAGATTCGTTCACGCCACTTGACATGTCATCCTCAATCCTACCGTATTCGTGTCGATTCAGTCTCATGGATTCAGACCTGATTGGCCGATTAAATTTCGATTGTTCATCGGTTGCTTGGTTATCCCAACTTGCAAGGTCAGCAAAAACCAGTGTGGATTGCAGCTGATTGGATGCCGTCATCTGCTTGACTGTGATGCAGATTTGTACCAGAGTATGGACATTACCATGTGAAAAGCGGTAATCTTTCACTTTTGAACGCAAAACTTGTACGAATGCTTCAAATTCCACTTCAGATTTCAGCTCATAAAAGGTTTGTTGCGGGTATTCGTAGTCAACATCTTTGTGAACAAAATTTTCCGCTTTGTTCATCCGAATTTTCATATCTGGGCACAAATCCAAGGCGAATTCGTCGTTCACAGCAACTGCGCCTACATGAAAACTGTAACTCCAATCAGCGTTTTGTGCTAACAAAGAGAAAAGCATATTGATGGTTTCTTGAGCTAATCCAACTGACATGTTCACATCTTGTTCGGATGAATTATGTGTAGGTTCAATAGTTCCAAACATTGCTTCCGTTTTACCACTTCGTTTTGCCCCGTAGGTCATGATGCACATGTTTCTTCCACCAAGACATTGTACAAGAGACTCACGGAATTGCTTTGGAAGCGCGACAGACTTTGTGTCACACATGAAAACCTTTTCGAAAATGTAACACCGTAATTGTGTTGCATCTGAGACTGCCTGAGATGGTAATTGCTTGGGAAACAACAGTTTATCATCTGATATTATCTGTGTATAATTATTCGGATGAGATTTGATCATGCAAAATACTTGCATAGTGCTGGCAATCGATTGCAAACGTTTTGTGAGGGCTTTTCTCTGAGATTCCTCTTCTTGTAACATTCCCTCAATTTCTCTCTTGTGATCTTCCAGGGAACTAACTTCACTTTTAAGCTTTTCTAATTCTTTTGAATGTGCTAGCTGAAGTTCTTCAGAACAGTCTTTTGATGAAACTTCATGTCCTTTAGAACGTGAAGTCCCTGAAGCTACTGTATTTTTACTCTTGAACAACAGCCCTTCGGCTTCTCGGATGTTATCTTCGAGGATTTGAATCTCTCGATCTTGCTCGATGACCATTTTCTTGAGTTGATTTCTTTGGTCTTTGTTTTTTTGGAGCACACTTTGCAAATGATATCGTGCATCAATATGCTGTTTTATTTTTTCAGTGTAATTATTGTGTCGTGCTAATAAATCTTGCAGCCACACGCTAGAAATTGATATAGAAAAATCGTCGAACTCATACATCGATCTGCATCTTTGGTTTACCGGTTCACGCTTCGCTTTTAATTCAATATCCTGTATTGTGTCACAATTGGATTCAGTCCATGTAGATTCCAACTTCCAAGGAATCATTCTCATTTCACTGAGCAAATCAGCTTGAATGGGATCCAAATCTTGTAATGACACTTCGTCCAAATTCTTACCACTGAGCTGCATAACAAATTCAAGCAAGTCTTTAAAACGTTTCTTCCATCGTTTGGCCAGGAACACTTGTTCACCTTCTTCAAGTGCGGTTGCAAATATCGACCGCTCATACTCATCCCGCTTAGCTGCAACTTTTAATGCAAAATCATCTAGCAAATTCTTCGGTTCTATAGAAGCATCTAATTTGGATTGACGATTTTGAATACATTGTAAAATTTGTTCGTTATCAGCCTCTACAATATCTAGACATTTGTACAAGCTACCATAATTCAACTTATACTTTGAAGTATCTTTGCATTCGGAGATAGAACTGACTGTTGGGGAATCGGCAATGAGACTAGAACTTGTGTTGTCCAAATTATTTGATAATCTAGAACTGACCGGAAAGGATTCCTCTTCTGCCACGGATATTCTTTCACTCTGTCGCTCCATCTGCCGCGAAATCAAGTTCAATAGATCGATTAATCACGATCTGTCACGTGTCTGAATTCGGCCTAGACTGAAGGAGATTGAGGATAAATTTAGTGTATTGATCTGTGAACACAGCATTCTAAATTTAAGCAATGAATAGAACGGAAGATATCTGAGAGTGTTATGAAAACTGAAAACTTGAACATGCTCTTTTAAGCAAGTTTTTCTAACTTTCTTTAAACTTGGATTCACGAAAGCAAAAGAAAATTGCTGCGAAATTTTTAACCGCTCACAATTCTAATGTGGAGAAGCCACGCTCATTTCAATTTAAACTTGCTTTAGATTTAAGAGACATTTTCAGAACCGAAAGGTTCTGCAACAACAAGAAACTTTATTATAAATCCAACGGGAATATTTTCGGTGTACACTGTGAGTACACAGTATTCATAACTATGTGGGAGAACTTTAAGGCTTAGTTTGCTTACTTTGGGCTTTCTACTATATACGTGTTTTTATTCCTTATCAGGCCTAGTTTACAGATGGTTATATCTTGTTTATTTTGCACAAAGCGGAACACGTCTACTGTAGCGGGAAGATTATGATTGTGCCTGGCCAAAATCGCAATTCCTGTCCTAGCGTCGATTACATGGCTTGTGCAGGGTTCGGGGACACGTGATTGAACCTTTCCCATCCACTTTTCAACGGTGTCTTTGAGTTCAACCTTTTCAACGGTAATCACGTGATCAAGCATAAAACGCCTTTCTTATTGCGCGATTCCCGTTAACACAACGCCGAGATATCCTTCAGCCTAGCTGTACCGGTTGTCAGTTTGTTCAGATTTGTTCATCGATTTCATGCCAAGTGGTTCACCTCAATCCTTCGCCACGTTGGGACCGTTTGGCCCACCTTTTCAAAACGAATCACGTTAACAGACGAATCCCACAACACAGGAGAACACCAATTGGTCAACTCGTTGATTACGTACATGGCGAAGAATAAAACACAGACATGTTTCGTGGAGAAATCTCGTTACCGCGTCACTTTCATCAACCTGTTTGTTGTCACTTTATTCTAATTTGCCAATCGACCACGGCCCAAAACTCTGCAAAGGCATCTATAACATTATCTGACAGTTATGCTAGATGAGTTTGCACGGAATATTCCTCAACAACGATACGTTAAATGCTTAATATACTACTAGGGAAAGTCGTAATAACATTCTGAGTGGGTCTGAACTGCTGATATGTCAAAATCTGGATCAAGAAACAAGTGAAAATTTTCGATAAAGAATCATTGCTGCATTACAGAAAAACCTAGAATACCCCATGTTTAGCTATGGAGAAATGAAAAAGATCAAACAGCTTAAAAACTACCAGAACATAGTCATTTTACCCACATAGAAAGGAAGAATGACAGTGGTCATGAATAAGGCTGATTAAATATACAAAGCTGAAGCTCTGCTGCAGGATACAACCACCTATCAACAGGTCAGTGAAGATGAAACGAAACGACTAGATTAAAGCTGTCCTCAAGAGACTGAAATTAAAGGCGCATATTACCAGTGCTGAATGTTTCCGAATGAAACCGGTAGATTTCTCAATTCCTCGATTTTACGATCTACTAAATGCGCACAAAGAAGATATCCCACTACGTTCAATCGTGTCGCTGCCCAGAACACCTACGCAAAGATTGTCGAAAGAACTTGTAACACCGCTTGTTTTTCCTTATCTAAACATTGACCTTAACAAATAACTTCCGTTCGTGCGTGCATCGTGACCGCTCTGTACACGTTTTAGCTACCGCTATAAATCTTCCAGTTAACCTGCCTTTTCTCCAACATTCTTGGGGACATAATTGTAGTAATCTGGTCTACTACAAATTGGTGAGCCCGACGTGATGCATGAATCTTTCGTGTACTACAAGTGATAAGCCCAATGTTCACGCACAATTCGAGATTTTTTCCGGTACGTCTTTTCCCGATTTAAATCGGCGTTATTTCAGGATAATTTTTTACCTCCTTTAACACGTTTTACATCAAAACGTCATATGCATCACATAACTACACTTGTTGATCAATTCACAAGTCGGGTTAGAACACAATCTACAGGGCAGACAGTTTACTTTGTTTACTGCTTGTAAGCCCCTCGTACATCAATCAACGGATCGTCGGGTAGGTACTCTCCTAGAGAGACTATGCACCAGGATTTTGTCAGTCATTTTACGACTGACATACGATATATCTTAGGTGCCACAATTCCTATCCTTACAACGTGTGTGATAGACTGGCCACTCTCCCTCGAACTCAGCGAAATCGCTGCAGTGCAAGCTACCGATGCCGACATCGCACAGCTCAGGGACGCCTATTCTTTCATCACACCTCTCCCCTTGCCCGATGGCTTGGGCGATATCCTTTGCGCCTTATCGCAAAGCGCTTTCCGACTACTTACCCTGTCTGCCTTTAGACGGCGCATTAGTCACACCATACGCAATCTTTTCCATCCTGGCATTCGTGCTTACATTACGTTTGTTACGAAAAAAGTAGTATGGCCGAAAGCCAGTGGGTACGTGCAGCATAACACTGTCATGGCACCCACGCCATTTGGGATAATAACCGCTTGTACATCAAGTATCTACCCACGATCCGCCATCTCCTTAGTGAGTATGCGCCCGGAACGGCACATTTGTCAATTATGTAGCGGGTATTTAACACGTTATTATCGCTTGGTATATCCCGTGCATGCTTTTTGTACCTCTTCAATATAACTCGGTCGTGGCCATAAACCCATGCACCAGAGAGTTTTTTCTTCTCACTTCTCAGGTACACATGCACCTCCAGCTTTGGAAAAGTGGCACGCGCCACCCCCGGATCACCGACGCTTGTCGCCATCCTATCCGGTTACCTGGAATACACGCATCCTTCGTGTATCCCCTCGGTACGCATGTACCTCCCTCTGTGGAAATCGTGTCACGCGCCACCCTCGGATCACCGACGCTTGTCGCCATCCTACCCGGTAGCCCCACCCATGAGCACACGCACCTCCCGCTCTGGAAACCGTGGCACGCGCCACCCCCGGATCGCCGACGCCTGTCGCAATCCTCCCGGTAGCCCCTACCATCAGCACACACCGCCCAACACGAAGCTTATCAGACAAGGTCCTTACCAGCCCGACTACACGCCACTCAGCTTTCTCCAGGCGAGGCCGTTCGCCATCGACCCTGGGGTGCAGGAACTTCTCAGCACGGACTATGTTTTCGAAGCTTCTGGTTCTTCGTTGTCAAGCCTACGGATGTGCCTACATCTGCTCCTACTGGGTTCATACTAAGACCATGCCAGACGGGCGATTCCCGCTAGCAGCACGTTCACCCCATGTGATTCGGTTCCGGCAGCACGTTCAGTCTATGTGAGACGTGACTCGGCTTAGTAATTATCGGTTTTCGTGTATCCTACCCTGGTCACCACCGACAATTGACCCATGCAGATCAAGTGCCTTGGCTGACTTCGAAGTTACTGGTTGCTGAGAGACTATGTTCCAGCCTGGAACGACCTGACACCGCTCGGCCAGTTCAATTGTCGATTCCTGATCAGAAGTCTCCTCTGACCAGACTTCGTGGAAGGGGGCTGTGTAACAACATTGTTTTACTGTACATAACAATTGACCTTGATAACACACTTTCCGTTGATTTGTGTTCCGTGATGGCTACCCTGTACCTTCGTGCACCCTTTTGTCTACCGTGATAAACCTTTCATCTCCTGTGCCTTTTTTCCAACATTCTTGGTGACATTATTGTAGTGGTCAGTCCACTACAAACTACCAAGAAAATTACTCTATCTTGTCAGAGGCTCGAGTCACTCCATAAACTTTGCAGAAGAACATATCAAAAAACTGCAGAACGTGAAGATATGTGATGACGAGCTGATAGTCTCCTTCGATGTCGCCGCCCTGTTTACGTCGATCGATCTTACACTCGCCAAACAAACAATTTCATCGTTACTAACGTAACACGGAACAACGTATGGTGGAAACCGAATCACCCATAAACTAATGACACACTTGGATCTTTGTCTTCACACTCAATTTAAGTTCAATGAAAAATTGTACGAGCAGATCAAAGGAACTACAATGGGGTCGCCGTCTCTGAACTGATAGCAGAGGATGTAATGCAGAGGTTGGAACGCATTGCCATTCCTCTAATTGAACCGAAACTCTGGGTATATTACGTGAAAGACACCTTCATCATAATCAAGAAATCGCAAATCGAACTACTGAATTGTGTCTTCACAGGAATAAAGTTTACAAGAGAAACAAAAACCAACATGTGCCCACCATTCCATTCTCGTCACCAGAAGCGACACAGGATCCCTCCTGACAAACGTCTACAAAAAACACACTCATACGGACTCATGCTCAACTTCAAGAGCAAGCATCCGATTGCACACAAAGGAAGCTGTATACGAACCTTATTCAGCCGAGCGCATACGCACCCCTGACACATCCGTGAAACGCTGGTGGTGGACGAAAGATACATTTTTAAGGTCCTCAAGAACAACGATTACCCGAAGAACTTCGTACTGAGATACAAATCGCCAAGAGACTTCTCTCCGGAACAACCGAACTCACAGGTCAGGAATCGTCTACCATACATTGAGCATGTTTCTGAAATCGCTGCAAGAGTACTGAGACTACTTGGGATCGAAGTTGCACACAGACCTATGCGAACACTACACAGCCAGTTGTGCAAAGTTAGTGATGGATTAAAACAAGAAGATAACACTATGTATTTTGTCACCTCAACACGTTACGCACAACTCAAACCCACTATTTATAGTGTAATTATAAATTACGATTCATGTAATATTGCATTGCATCATTGTCTCATAGACTTCTTATGCTAAATCTCAATCTTTTTGTACAACATGATCATATTGGATTATATTGCCACCTCGAACATTACATTACCAGCGGTCTGTCATGCAATAAGTTTCAAGACATTTTTATCAAAAGGATGTAGTCATTCGACAATTGACAAAACTGATATCTCGTTGATAGTTTGTGATTGTGTAACGTGTCTTTTTGTATTGAACAATAACGTAAAGCTGAACCTTCAAAGGTTTCCGAATAAATGTTTTATATTCTTCGTCATTCATTCTAAAAATGATGGTAGTGAGACTGATTCGTGGATGGTTAGAACGGGAATATTGCACACTATATCGGAAAAGCGAAATCAGCATTTCACCTCGAAGATCGAAATGTGATATATATATATATATATATATAT
>JACCGJ010019330.1:0-27637 GCA_013407085.1 Atriophallophorus winterbourni | reverse complement strand
ATACATACAAACATACATTCATGCACATACATACATACATACATACATACATACATACATACATACATACAGACATACATACATACATACATACATACATACATACATACATACATACATACATACATACATACATACATACATACATACATACATACATACATATATACATATATACATACATACATATATACATACATACACACATACATACATACATACATACATACATATATACATGCATACAAACACGTAGATAACTTTTACCTTAGCCCCGCATGTAGGCCGCAGTGTAAACCGACCTTGACCGCGTTCACTTGTATTAGATTGGTGAGGATACACACTGTGAGGAAAATCGATCACTGATCCTGGTCATTCCCGCGAGACGTAACACACGGTAGGCGTACCATAGGCTGTTTAGCGGTAAGGTCAAATCAGTGGTGGTGGGTTGACTACTACTTCATCATGTTCCCTGTCCTGACTATCACAATTGGTCTGACGAAGCTTCTGTGTCAGAAGTGAAACGTTACTCATAAAAGAAATCGCTCATGTAAGAAGCCGCCTACGTTCAAAATATCAAAATAGTGACTGTCACAACCTACCAACATAGTCGAGTATTTCTAGCGTGTTGTGGTAACCGAAAGCTTTACTTTTTTACTTTTGTGCGACTATCTCCTCCTGCAGGATGAGTCGGCTTCAATGAAGAGTCTTGGGAATTTGGGGAAAAAGGGGCGTCCCCAGCACCACTCGGCGTTTGTTCGAGTCAGCTTCTCTAGACTTTGCACAACCAAGTGCGACCTGCAAGGCAGCAGGGTGTTGCCAGAAACAGGTGCTGTGCACCAACTAAACTTCTACGAGACTCTGCTCCAGATTTTTTCTCCGGGGTTTCTCCCGAAGCCTTTCACGCAAGGCAACGGAGGTCTAAAATCAGGGTTTTCCTTCCCTTAGATGAAATGCCCTCCCAGGCTAAAAAGCTCCATCTGCCCGAAGCAAACTGGTTTTCAGGCGCCAGTCAGTCGCCCTCGCCCCTTCTCCTGTTGGTGGAAGCAGTTCCGCCGGGCTCGGGGAGTCACTCGTACGAGGAGTTAGACTTGGTTGTCAGAGGCTATTTGAAACGCGCGTCATATGGGAGCATTTTATAAGCAGTGAGAGTTTCTCCCCACTGCCACCTCCGGCTATGACAACCTTTGAAACCCGCGCCAGAAAGTTGACAACCGTCTCACTCTACTTCTATTCGACCCAGGGAAGCGAATCAGATGGGTGTGCTAGATGTATTTGAGAATACTGTCAGCGTATTGGCGTTTTATTGTGCGAAATGTTTGCACTTACCATTCTGCGAATAGTAGTAGTTCTGATGCAACCACGCTCGGGGAACGAGATGGCCCGAAGTTGTCATGAGCACTCCGTTACAAACTGGCAGGATTTCCGCTTGTGGAAGAAGAAACGGCGAACAGTAGACGGGAGAGTCCGGGTGCACGGGACGAGAGAACGCATGGGGAGAAGAGGAAGAGCATTGCGATGACGGAGTAAGCAGCAACGAGGTCGAGACGTCCGAGCTGGTGTCGGAGGAGCGTAGACCAGACAAATCGGATGACGACATGTGCACTGAAATCCCAGTGTCCGTAGAGCTGCAGCGAGGGAACGCCGTATAATTGGCCTCGTGTGAATAGAATAGCTCGGTTGCCAAATGGCGCTGGTCATTTAAAGCGCGTCCATGAAGGTCCTGGAGAAAAAGAAAACCGTACAGTACATTGAACAGTAACGAACGAGACAATTATTGCGATTATGGTAGACTCCTTCGATCGATGTCGACCATGGATGAACATCATAAGAACATGACGATATCAGGCTTTAGTGCTATTCTTGGGGAACAATCTCTCCCGCTTTATTTACAACGATGTGCACTATCCGGTCAGACCACGTGATCTAGTTTAGCTGGCGAGAGTGGTATGTGCTCTCCGCCAGCTTGGAGACGACGCTTTACACAGTGCCTTTAACGTGAGCTGTCAAGAGCACGTTCTTCACAACTTCTAGGGTTTTTTGAGTCACGAGTGGGGGCTGCCCCGAGTTTAAGTTCCGAATTTTAACTTTCTATAGAGCAAAACGACCGGTTTACATTCTGTACGGAGGATCAAGTCAGCGTAGATCTGTAGATCGGCTTAAGAAAGTACTTTGGTATATGCAACCGGAAACGGAAATTATTTGGCGAGCTACCTTTTCTATACCGTCTGTCAAAATTGCATCCGAAGGAATAAGTCGAATAACGCAGGTATTACAACAACACATACGAGAGGTAGAACGCTTCGCTCCCTATCAAAGCATCTCAAAGATAAGACTCCTTTAGGTTGTGCGACCAACTGCATTTACAAAATCAAATACAAGGGTTGCGCGGATGTTTACATTGGGCAAACGTCTAGAGAACTTTGGACTAGGGTAAACGAACATAGAAAACGAACAGGAAATGTGTGCAAGAAAGCACAAGCCTGATCCAGGCAAAGTGCCGCACAGTCAGAGACTGCATATGGGCTAAGATACCGTCAGGTTGACCAAGCCTAGATATGAGAGGGGGGAAATAGAAATGATAGCGAGACTCCAGCGTGTTTCAGCATGCAGCTCACTACCGTTGGCCAATCAATTTAGCACGATGTTAGCCGCACAGCACATAAATACTGCACGATTGCATATCCGTGCAGGGAATAGGAAAGCAACCCCGCAATCACTGATTCGGCATTCTGCCTTAGCTGAACACGTACTAGACATAGGTCACAGCATGGATCTTGATGACGTAGAAGTGATAAGGCGGGGAATAAAACCATAAATTGAACGACTTCACACTGAGGCGGTGGAGATAACAAAGGCCGGTAAGAATGTCGTCAATAAGGTCGTTGGGACGGATATCTCAACAATCTGGCGTTCGGTTCTGCAGCGGATAAGGATTAACGTACAAGAACTCTAATGTGCACGCAGATTACGTAAGCAGTGGACGTTGCTCGCACCTACACACAAAATAAACAATTAAACAACATCATTTAGGGGGTGTGATCGATAGTCATGATGTCGCCTGTCTAACTTTGAGAACTTAGCATTGGTCAAGAAAATACCATTTAAACTTGAACCCTGTTCGTACCGAAACCCTTGCTTCGACGAAGCTTCTGTGTTCAGAAGCACATCGTCGCTAAAATACAACGCTAACCGATTCAGTGAAAACTTTCTTCTCATGACAACATTGGCATACATTTGATTGCGATTGGGAATTCACAATAGTTGGGAAAATTAACTGTGAACTCTGCCCTGTTTCATGTTAAACAAACCGGAAATAAGCAGATGAGGAATAAGGAAAAAAACACGAAATCACAGGTTACAAATCCGGAAAATCGCCCATCGGTAATTTAAGAGAACGACAGTGACGCCGTTAGGCTGTTAAGCAAAAGAATCGATCAAACCCTGAACCCTAGACGGAGAATATCGGAGAGACTTGCGCACGGTCAACTTCGATCGCTAAAAACAGAATTGCAGCTGTTCGTATCACGTGATTAGATCGATCGATTGGGACGAAAACACGAGGGCGGATGCACGAAATTTCCACAAAATACCCTTCCGTTTTCCGTGTTAATGGATTTAGATCGCGTGCGGAAAACTCGTCTGTTTTCAAACTAAACGAGAAGATTTGTGTGGTGTTTTTTTAGTTCAACTTAAAACGAAAACGTTTGTTCAAACAGGTCATTGGTTTATCGGAATGGTAGTCGTGAATTGGATATCAAAACGTAATACACAACGGTCGTCAATAGTCGGTATATCTTGGTGGGAGAGTCGGTAAATACGGTCAGCCAGAAACCGGTAGTGGAGTGTAATTTCGGGGGATATGAGCAACACATCACTTTGGTCATCCATAAGCGCCTAGAGTGCTTGACCACGAATCACTATGTGAATCTATGTTTGAACACCGTGGTTCGTTGTACGAACCCTATGCAACAGTGGCATTCAAGTATACACTTGTTTACCACTTATCCACTGTTTCAAGGCTCATTGAACCTAATCTTACTGTCTCCACATGATGACGGCAAACAGCCAGAAATGGGTAGTGGTGTGTAAGGGATGGGGATGTGAGCAACACATCACTTTGGTCATCCATAAGCGCCTCGAGTGCTTGACCAGGAATCACTATGTGATTTTGTGTTTGAACACCGTGGTTCGTTGTATGAACCCTATGCAACAGTGGCATTCAAGTATAGCCTTGTCTGACTTTTAATTAGCAAATCAATGTGAGGCGTTTGGAGGCCTAATAAACGATGTTCGGTCACTTAATCGTCAGACACTTAATCGCCGACACTTAATTGCCAGACATTTGATCCGCAGACATTTAACCCTCAAGTCACTTCATCCCCAGTCACTTAATCCCACCATGTGGACATTTCTTAACGGTTTGCGAAAGGATTGCCGACATCATACGGCCTCTGTTCTTCAAGCAAGTGATGGGGTTCATATCAAACAGAAGAAGAAGTATACTGAGATATGCGCCCGGACATGTTGAGCAATTCAGCGATACTCAACCACGGAAAGATTGACGTTCTGAAAATCAATTGCATAACTCTCCTGCTAAATAAATTCAAATTGACTGGGGAAGAAGTGACTTGGGGGTTAAGCGTCTAGTGATTAAGTATCGGCGATTAAGTGTCTGACGATTAATTGTCAGTAAATCTAGCAAACACCTCAACGCGAAATAGATGGTGGATTTCAACATGATACAGAATAAAGAGAAGAATTATCGTCCTATTAGGCAACATGCAAGATGAATCGAATCATAAAGGTCGTGTGTGGCATTGTGTGACTCCAGGAATGATGATTATGATGAAGACAATTTTGGATGACGCTTCTGTTGATGATGACGATGATGATGAAGATGATTATCAGGAATGTAATGATGACGACGGCAATGAGGATGATGGTTATGACGAAGATAACGACGATGATGATAATAAGGATGATACTATCTATGAAGGCTATGATGGTCAGGAGGATAATGTTGATGATGATGACGACAATGATGATAAGACGCTGTTGCTTCTGATGATGATGATGTTGAGGACTTGTTGTTGTAAGCCTGCTTCGGTCGATGTCGACCATGAATGTACATCATAAACACATGATTGTTTTATGTTCCACATCTTTTAGCATGGTTAAACAGTCCAATTCGGGAGGAACAATCTCTCCCGCAGCACTTGCAACGATAGTCAGAACTCTGTTGTATTGCATCCGTTGCACGCCGGCGGCGTGATCTGCGTTCAGCAGCCAAGAGCGGTAGTCGCTCCTCCCCGGCTTGCAGACGACGCTTTACATTGTGTAAGCGGTCAAGGGAAAGTTCTTCCAAACTTGCGGGGTCAATGCCAAGAGCGTTTATGCCTCTTTTGCAAACATCTTTGTACCGCAAGTGCGGTCTGCCCAATGGTCGACTTCCTGATTTCATAGAGTAAAGTTTTTGGAACGCGACTATTTCCCATTATGTACACATGAATGAGCCAACATAGGCGGCGCTGTCGTAGTAGGATGAACATGCTCTTTAGACCAGGTTTAGAAAACACTTCAGCATCCGATACTTTATCCGTCCACGATCTGTTCAAGATACGGGGGATGCTACTTAAATCGATAGCATTAAGCTTCCGTTCGTGTTTTGCGTGGGTGGTCCAAGTTTCACTGCCGTACAGCACTAAGGATGATAATATCAATAATGACGATGATGATAATAGTGATAATGTTGATGATGAAGCAATATGTCAATATCCCGGTCGCATATATTTTGTAGCGTCAGCTTGATAGCAAAGTACAGCGCGTCCCAGGCAGCGCGAACCACTTACCCAATCCGTTTTCGCGGTGACAAAAGCCGAGTTACGAGGCAAATGAACGTTTTCTGAAACAAAAGAGCCACCAGAATGACTCCAAGAATTGGCTGCAGTCATGTACGGGTGCCAAGACACCGGGTGCTCAGAGCCACCGGCTAAATTGTCGGGGTAGCTGTTGGTTCTACCGTCGTGGTTTGGAATTGCCGCAACCTGAGCTTGATCGTCGAAACAACTGGACCGCGCGATAAACGATTGTCGGAAACAAGGAGACGGCGGTGTGGTGGACGTCTGTGGCGGACGTTCTGTGTGGAAAGATGGGAAATGTGTAAGTAAAACGGGAATCGATCGATACAAACGCTGAAGTCGGTCACACTGCTGGATTGGGCAGATGAGAAAGATGGGAAAAGAAGTACAAACTTCAAGCTAAGTCGACCTCGAAGGTTTATTTTGGGGTCTGCAAATCCCATCATCTCCACTGCGATTCATCTCATAGGAAACCACGTATATATGAGTATGAAAGCACAAGCCTGATCCAGGCAAAGTGCCGCACTGTCAGAGACTGCACGTAGGTTAAGATACTGTCAGGTTGCCCAGTAAACCATATACACCACAAGCGGTTGTAAACTCCGACAGCTATGGCACTCGCGGGCATGCATACACACACAGACAAAAACGGTACGCGCTATTCAACCATTTGTTCACAATGTGCACACAACGCCAAGGAGAGTAAACAGGTAAACAGCATTCCGGCCAGATGACAGACGTGCCAAAACAACAAGGGTCGGAGGAAAACAAAGCAGTGTGGTTCGAGACACAACACGTTTGGCTCGTAAAGGACGGCGAGAAACAGTAGACAGAAGGCGGGGTGTGGTAGAGCACATCGCGCGCATTGATTCCAACGCAACTGTTTTATTATTGTCGAAGCTGCAGCCATCATTGCTAACTGTCAAGAGTGGCTCTGGTTGCTAATGGATTGCTGTTTGTCGGCATGCAAAGATTTCTATTGCCAAGGCCAATGTCATTGACCAATGGACAGTATTGCCTCCTCAGTGTTCCAAAGGTTGTCATAGCCGGGGGTGGCAGTAGGGATAAGTTCCCACTGTTTATAAAATGCTCCCATATGGACATGCGTCTCAAATAGCCTCTGACAACCAAGGCCAGCTTTTGGCCTGCGCGAGTGGCTCCCCGAGCACGGCGGAACTGCTTCTACCAACAGTAGAAAGGGCGAGTGACTGGTGTTTCAAAAGTAGTTTGCTTCGGGCAGATGTAGCTCGTTAGCCTGTGAGGGCATTTCATCCAGGGGAAGGAAAACCCTGATTTTAAACCTCCGCTGCCTTGCGGGATACCCGATCGCGGGAAAGGCTTCGGGAGAAAACCATGAGGAAAAACCTGGAACAGAGTCTGTTAGACCACCTCTTTCTGGCAACTCCCTGCTGCCATGCAGGTCGCACTTGGTTGTGCAAAGGCTAGAGAATCTGACTCGAACAAACGCCGAGTGGTGCTGCGGACGCCGCTTCGTACCCAAATCCTCAAGAAACTTCATTGAAGCCGACTCATCCTGCAGGAGGAGATAGTCCCACATAAGTAAAAGTAAGTGCTTCAATGCATAAACACATACATGGTTCGATTGTTTACGGAAGTACAAAAACCATCGCACAACGCTAAAGTCCATTCTTGGTGTGATACAAAAAGCTGAAATATCCCATTCCCGTCACCAATAATGTTATATATTACCAAAGTAGAACACAACTAATAATTACCCAAATGTTTAACACCAAGAAACCATATTGTATTAGTCACAGTTGGCTATCTAAACCCAACACTAGCAAAAACAAAGGCAGGCCGTTCAGACAAACAGCTTTACCGTTTTTTGACCAAAAAGCCATTAGGCTGCGGGTCGTGTGCATTCATAGACTGTTTTTTGCGAAACACAATATGGCCGACAAATGGACCAATCAGAATCGAGAATCATAAACTATAATGAGTTTTTGAGGAAAATAATAATAATGTTTCCTCAACAACAACTATATATAATCGAACGATCAGTGGCACTATCCGAAAGAAGTTCAACCTCGATAAACGAGCATGCTTACCCAACGATTTTGAAGTGTGTTCACGATTGAGAAAGCGAGTAGTGTGCACGACGTTCGAGGCTGCGGGTGGAGGAGCGACCAGGGGCATCGATTGCCACGTATTGGACGAATAAGTCGAATGTAGTGCTTCCATGACCGGCAATGAGGACTCTGGTTCCGTCGAAAGGCTGAAAGAGAGGTGGAAAAACCACATTACACAAGCCACGTCGTCACAAGCAGCCACAAATACATCGAATGACTTACTGAACGAATTGATGACAGCAAACCAGAACACGACGAGTGGAAACCCCCTTTTCGGGACCCTCGGTGATGTAGAGACATTCAGGCGAATCCAGCACCGCGTCTTGCGTACACGTGCCGGGATCATATGATTTGGGAGACCATAGGGAGCTCGTGTGTCGATCCATCAAGAAGGCGAGCATACGCGACCAGCGGTAGTGTCCATCAGCGCAGCGAATTCGATGTAATGATGTGAGCACGGGTTCGGATTCAGACACTGCGTGGGGAGATGGAGATGGATAGAAAACCACATTGATCAACTGCTATGCGAGCACGAAAAGTACGAGATTTTCTTGCGGGCCTCTGTTATGTTCCTTGATGACAAGGACCCTCAGCCAAGTCACTACTCCTAAGGGGGACCTTTGATTGGTGACATGAAGATAGCGAGCCCCATTCAGGAGGAACAACGACGATATACAGTACCCGGTAGATCGGCGATTTGCAAGGTGTCGGTGAAAGTCAAGCTGTTTCCAGTTGGGTTCGATAAAGGTCAGTGGACTGCAAATCGGACCTACCCGCGATCCAAAGGTTGTCATAGCCGGGGGCGGCAGTGGGGATAAGCTCCCACTGTTTACAAAATGCTCCCATATGGCACGCGTCTCAAATAGCCTCTGACAACCAAGTACAGCTACTGGCCTGCACGAGTGGCCCCCCGAGCCCGGCGGAACTGCTTCTACCAACAAAAGAAGGGGCGAGGGCGAGTGAATGGCGCCTGAAAATCAGTTTGCTTCGGGCAGATGGAGCTCGTTAGCCTGAGAGGGCATTTCATCTAAGGGAAGGAAAACCTTGATTTTAAACCTCCGCTGCCTTGCGGGATACCCGATCGCGGGAAAGGCTTCGGGAGAAAACCCTGAGGAAAACCTGGAACAGAGTCTGGTAAACCACCTCTTTCTGGCAACCCCATGCTGCCTTGCAGGTCGCACTTGGTTGTGCAAAGGCTAGAGAAGCTGACTCGAACAAACGCCGAGTGGTGCTGGGGACGCCGCTTTGTACCCAAATTCCCAAGAATCTTCTTTGAAGCCGACTCATCCTCCAGGAGGAGATAGTCGCACAAAGTAAAGTAAAGTAAGTACAGCTAACACCGTGCTAAATAGATTTGCCACCGGTAGTGGGCTGGAGTCTCACTGCCATTGCTATTTTCCTTTCAACTATCTGTCTCAGCCTGGGCAACCTGACAGGATCTTAGCCCACGTGTAGTCCTCGACTGTGTGGCACTTTGCATGGATCAGGCTTGTGATTTCACACATACATACATACAGAGAATGTCAGTGAGAATGGGTCAACATGCAACCTATGACTGCGCAGGACTTTACCAGGATCAGGTTTGTCATGGCATACACTTCATACATTCAGTGAACGGGAGCAAAGAGCTTCAAGTATGAATCGATTGCTACCGGGTAAGGTGAGAGGGCACTTGCGACCGATAGAGATAATCAACTCGTGATGCAGGGTGCTTAATTGCGGGATACACTTTTAAAGAAACCGTAAAGACAAAATCCAACGTTATTATTTGCCCCCAAAACTCATTAGTACATTTAAAAGTTCCTATCGAGCCTACACATATTTTGCGGAGCAGGTTCTTTGTTCTGACAGGCCCGGTTTGTCTACGCAAAAAAGGTATAAGCACAGACGAGCCGCGGCTTAACCGGTCATTTGGTCACAGGTGGTAAATAATTCAGCTCTAGTGCAATAACCCGACGCGACCCGACGCCTTTTTGGTATGATATGGTATGAAAGCCCAAGCGTGATCCAGGCAAAGTGCCGCACAGTCAGAGACTGCACGTGGGCTGAGATACTGTCAGGTTGCCCAGGCCTAGGCAGATATGACAAAAGAAATAGAGATGGTAGTGAGACTCCAGCCTGTTTCAGCATGCAGCTCACTACGACTGGCCAATCAATTTACCACGATGTTAGCCGCACAGCACAGAAATACTGCACAATGAAGAAGAAGCGGAGAAGCGATGGACAAAGTTGATCTTAGAACCAGTGTTGAATAAGTTTGACACAACCAATCTGTTCACCCATACAAACAAATTACGCCACTCGTTTCATTAGAGCAAGCGAGCAGAAAAATGGAGAAACCCTACAGAAAACGGCGTCCTGAGTTGCACTTCATGCTAACGGAATTTCAATCACTTGTCGGTCAGAATAATCATTGTGGACAGAGGTATGAAAGCACAAGCCTGATCCAGCCAAAGTGCCGCACAGTCAGAGACTGCACATGGGCTACGATACTGTCAGGTTGCCCAGGCCTAGACAGATATGACAAAGAAAAAGAACAGGAAATGGTAGTGAGACTCAAGCGTGTTTCAGCATGCAGCTCACTACCACTGGCCAATCAATTTACCACGGCGTTAGCCTCACAGCACAAAGTACTGCACGATTGTACATCCGTAATTGATTGCTCGTGGTGGGCATATTACATGTATCACACGCAAGAAATGCCATGGCAAAATCTCACACGTACTGCTGTGTAGGGTCAAGCACTTTCGAAGGTCAGAACGGCATCGGTTAATCCACACACAGCCAATTTATCAGGGAAACCAAGTTGCTGATGTCAGAAAAACCACCAAAGAATCACATTCTTACTTGCAAAATGATGTTGACCGCCTCCAATGCATCGATGAGACCGCAAGAAACCTTGTGCGAGGCATTGGCCAGGCGTTCCGCCAAGGACAGCTGACTGACTGACGAATCATCCGTCGAGGATGCCTGAATTGGTTCACTTGGAAGTGGGAGGGGTGGAGGCGACATGAGTAGTCGAGTGAGAGATTGCGATGCACTGAGACGCCGGGTTGGCGAACGCTGAAAAATCGGAAGCAAACATGTTTGACGGAAATCTACAGATGTGTAATCGTGCAGTACTTTGTGCTACCATTTCCTGTTCTTTTCTCTTCCTCATATCGGTCTAGGCCTGACAGTATCTTAGCTCACGTGAAACCTGTGATTGTGCGGCACTTTGCCTGGATCAGGTTTTTGCTTTCATACAATACCATACAGAACGAGAATTCGTCGTGGCGACGCTTCGCACATATACTGGTACCCTCAGTGAAGTCTATCGTTTAACGATGATGAAAGGCGATTTCAATAAGGGCTTAAACGTTTGCAAGATGGAATGTCACCGCGTAGCTTCAAGACCAAATCTCAGGAAAGAAATCCCAGTTTAAATGTATCTTCTGAATCATCAGAAGCATCATTATGGACAGCACCGAGTGCTTAACTTCCGTAAAACCATGACATAACCAGATTTCTACATAGATGTAGAAGGGTGGGACCTAAAAAGCTACTGAACCAATAGACAACTAGCCACAGACACGCGGAATCAAGTGCCTCCACCCGGAATCCAACACGCATTCAATCAAGTTTTGTGAACGACTAGAGCGACATCACCGCATGCGGAAATATGCTGCAGTCTCATTCGTTCATTTGCTTGTCTAAGCACAGGCAACCACAAATGATCTTAGCACACCTATGTCAATGACTGCGGCACTCGGCCTGAACGAGACAGTTTCCGCCGGTTGAAAACTTACGTGCGCCGTTCTAAATAGTCTACAACAGCAGAAGCTTAGTGGACAGCTGTGAGTGATACAAAGGTCCCTCGCCAATAAGACTGGCAGTGTGCTTGCCCAAGGTGTCTTCAAGAGTAATCCAACTGCGACGCCATTGGAATGAGACATGAAACTAAACTGCGTAAATGAGCAAGAAAATTGGAAAACGAACCACCTCAGACTCAACTCAAACCTAACAAAACACCTGTTCTTTTATCCCCTCATATCTGTCTAGGGCTGGGCAACCTGACAGTATCTCAGCCCACGTGCAGTCTCTGACTGTGCGGCACTTTGCCTGGATCAGGCTTGTGCTTTCATACCATACCATATACAGCTAAATGAAAAACACAGGACATAGACCGAGAGTATTAAAGCGAATACACGCACAAGCCGAGCGAACTGGAAAAAAGAACACACCGTCGTCATCAATCGCGGAAGCCAAAATGCTGAGAGACACACAAAGCCACTTGTATTCTAGCAACTAATTAACCTAATTCCAATGTCCGTTCTTGGGCAATGTTTACACATTTCCTATTGGTTCTCGACCCTAATGGATAACACAGTCACAGAGTTACGGCAAAAAACACATCCACAAGAGCTGCTCCAGAGCAGAAAGATGTTAAGGGTGAATCGTTTGGCAACGTACCTGTTTTCCCGATACACTCGGGGGATATGGCCACGGGAAATGGAGTAAACAAAGGCGCAGGGCTTGGATCAAACCAGTGAGCTGACCAAAAGGACGCTCCGGAGTTGAGTTCACAGAGAAAGGTTTGAAGACGGCTGCGAATAGAAAAGTGTACATAACACGACCGTGCATAAATCGAACAAGAAGTTTAACATACAAAACAAAATGAATGGAGTCAAGGGGATCCTTAATCGTATTCCGAGAAATCTCGTCAAGAATAGTGTATGCTTGTAAGGAATCACAAACACGGATCGAGGCAAAGTGTCTCACCGACACAGACAACGAATAGGCTAAAATACTGTCAGGTCGCCTAGACCTAGATAGATATAGGAAAAAAATGCGGTGAGGCTCAAGTGTGTTCCTGCATACAGCTCAGTATCTTCGGCAAATCAATCTAGCACGGTGTTACATGCGCAATACTGAAATACTGCATGTTGCCATCAGATGGTTTTCTGATCCACGGAAGCTGACAAGTTGAGAAGCGAACAAACACAGCACGTCACGTCTGATTCTGACACGGTGCTGCCACCGTTGATGACCAACCCTGAGCAGACAGAGAAGGCAATCAACCTTCCATCATTGCGTTGGTCAACGTTCACTAGCCTGATGGTACTGCAAGTAATAAAAGGACATATATAAAATGATTAAGTATTATTTTGAGATACACCAGTTCCGAGACTCTATCAGGCTGGTAAGTGTCAATACTTTAAAGGCGAAGAGTGCCGATCAAGAGCTCTTGCACAAATAAGCAAAGGAAACGCCGAAAGTTTCCCCAAACTAAAAAGGATTCAAGGGACCGAATACATGCACGTGGACCGTTCGAGTGACCGCCAGTCTGAGCAAAGCAACAGCAGCTACTGACCGATATGCAATTCGACCTAGAAGGGACCCGGATGGTAAGAAATCGCCAGAGAACTGGTGCAGACACATGAAGTATCCACTGCATGGGTGCGCAATCGTGCAACGGTATCGAGCTGTATGTGGAAATAGGATGGAGTCTCACTCAATTTCTCGTATACACGCGTAGGTCCGGGCAACCTGCAGTACTTAGCCCACACGTAGACTGCGAGTCTGTTGTACTTTGGCTGGAACCAAGCTTGTGATATGAAGCCTGTGCCCTCGAAGCCTAATGGTGTTATCACCTCCTCTACCAATACATCGGGTTAAAATGTAACACGAGACCATTTCTAGAGACTCACCGCCAAGATTGCCAGTCTCTTCGACACGTTCCGCGTTTTGTGCCAAAGTCCGCAGCAGACGACCGAGCAAGTTGAAATTCACGTGTTCCGAAGGCTGTAAACCGAGAAGAAAATGCAAGCAGGAAGAAAAAAGAGAGAATAATTATTCAGAGGGCAAAACGACGCAACATCTCGAACGTTCCAACATGCCGATGGGGCATTTCAAGTGACCGAGGGGTGCAATCAACCCAGCCTACGCTTGAAGCACGAACCACAAGAGGCGAGCAGATTGACGCCACAGGGACGGGAACCATAGCAATCAGTAACATCAACAAAGGTGGAGGGGTGCCCTACGTTCAACCGTCAACATAATGGACAGCAATACGCTGGTGGTAAATACGGATTGCTTAACTGCCATACAAACAAGACACGAAAAAATATGAAATAAATGGTGAAAGGCGGGACATAAAATGCTAAGGAAGTTGTAGGAGAGACACCGAAATGAGGTGTCTGCACGCAATCAATCAAGTGCTGGTACAGGTAGATTGACATCAGCACGAGAAATTCGCTTCTGCACGGATGTGCAATCGTGCAGTGCGGCAAAAGCCGTGCTAAATTGATTGGTCAGAGGTAGGGAGCTGCAGGCGGAAACAGGCTGGAGTCTCACTACCATTTCCTGTTCTTTTTCCTTCCTCATATCTGTCTAGGCCTGGGCAACCTGACAGTATCTCAGCCCACGTGCAGTCTCTGACTGTGCGGCACTTTGCCTGGATCAGGCTTGTGCTTTCATACCATACCATATACACGACAAGTACCATACAGCTTGCACTTTCATGCATCATAACAAGCTTTCTTCACCGCTCCATTTGACATCACGGAAGAATAATCCAACATTGCCGGAAGATGCCTACACGAAGACTGCCACTGAATACGATTTAGAGCCATAACACCAAGCATACGAAGCCACTGCGAATTCTGATTTTTCGTACCCCAACCTGGGTGACGTATCACCCCAACTGAAGCTAGTTCAACAAGCAAAGCCATCAGCAGTTTGAGGAAAGTCAGAATTGGGCCATCCTTAAAACAACGCCGTTCCGAGTTAAGAATGGCAAACACAACGACGTTTCTAATCTGGAATAGATGAACAAACGCATGCAAACTACTACTACTACTGAACATTCTGAATCAACCGTGTAATGTCTTAAACAGAACTCCTAGGTTGAACTCACCGTAAGAAGTGGAGATGACTGCAAAGATTAACGCATCACACTAGGGGGTGACCAACCAAAAAAGGAGTCTGAGAAGACAACGAACTCACGTTTGAAGGAAATGCAGAGGTGATTGCCGCCAATTTCTGCCCAAGCTGATCAATCCACGAATTTGAAGGAACAGTGGTCAGCAAGCAAGCCTCTTGGTGAAATACCATGAACAGTGTGGACAAGCGCTTGGCCAGAGCCAGTTCATCGGCACTTGACAAAAATGCATGTTCCTACCAACACAACGATACAAATTAAGAATCAGGAATAAGTTGGCAGTATTCAGCGGAACATCTAAGGTTTACCTCATGATCACCCGTCTTTAATCCCATCGGGATGGTAGAACCAGCGAACCAAAATGGCGCTAGAAGCACGGCTTGCACGGTGGTGAGGTCTGGGGCCAAGAGCGGATCACCTTCGGAGATTTGATGATTCGTGAGGATGAAGCGGGTCAACCGATCGATCAAATTAGCCAAAACACGAAGGACGGGTGGGGAATAAAGGATTCGAGGGGCTAAAAGTGCGACAAGATCAGTAAGGGAATAAAACAGCGAATGAAGATAATATGAGAACTCGTTGAGAAGTCATAATAGGTGGTTGACGGTGTGTAATCATCAAAATTACAGGAGTGTACACCGATCGTCAGATTACTTCGAAGAATCTCGGGAGGCAAAAGATTGACGAATTTCAACGACAGACCTTTGGGAGAACAGGGTCCGAAATACAATGGAATAGCTGATTATTGCACGTTCGCAAAACAACTAACGGTTACTATAACGGCGTCTTGTTCCTGCAGCCTGGTAGTTTCTGCGGCTTGGAGTTAGATATGATAAATATATTAATGGTTCCAAAGGTTGTCATAGCCGGTGGTAGCAGTGGGGATAAGCTCCAACTGTCTATAAAACGCTCCCATATGGCGCGCGTCTCAAATAGCCTGACAACCATGCCCAGCTTCTGGCCTGCGGCGGAACTGCTTATACCAACAGAAGGGGCGAGGGCGAGTGACTGGCGCCCGAAAACCAGTTTGCTTCGGGCAGATGTAGCTCGTTAGCCCGGGAGGGCATTTCATCTAAGGGAAGGAAAACCCGGATTTTAAACCTCCGCTGCCTTGCGGATCGTGGGAAAGGCTTCGGGAGAAAACCCTGAGGAAAAACCTGGAACAGAGTCTGGTAGACGGTTAGTTGGTGCACACCATCTCTTTCTGGCAACTCCCTGCTGCCTTGCAGGTCGCACTTGGTTGTACAAAGGCTAGAGAAGCTGACTCGAACAAACGCCGAGTTGTACCCAAATTCCCAAGAATCTTCATTGAAGCCGACTCATCCTCCAGGAGGAGAGAGTCACACACAACACATAGTAACCTAAAAGGTTGCTAGGAGACTCGGCATAAATGGTTGCAAACGCGTACAGTGGTACCTTAATGACAAGATAGCTAGCTGAGTTGAGCGTTTAAGTAAGATATTATGGTATGGTAAGAAAGCAGAAGTATATGTATGAAAGCACAAGCCTGGTCCAGGCAAAGTGCCGCACAGTCAGAGACTATACGTGGGCTAAGATACTGTCAGGTTGCCCAGGCCTAGACAGATATGACGGGGGAAATAGCAGGGGGATCAAGCAGAAGCCTGATCCAGACAAAGTGCCGCAAAGTCAAAGACTGCACGTGGATCACTCTCTGCGACTAAGCACTTAAATACGACGCCACATCAGACATAATCAGCGCTCATGAAACTGTTCTTTGACCCTGAACGCCGACAAGAAGGCGGTCAACCACGAAAAGGATGTAGATGTATCGTGGGAGTGAGAACCGTTTACAGCATCCGAGGATGAAAACGCTGTTGCATAACGACATGGAACGCTCTCGCCTCTCGTGGATGACGTGACTTGAAACATCAACGAAGCCAGCTAGACCAACTGCAGAACCAGTCGCACAAAAGCAAGTAAGTGGTAACAACGCGGCTAGCCGAGACACAGCTCTTTAATTTACTGCGTTGACTGGAAATATGTGAACAAGGAAGCAGAGAACCTAAGACAAAATGGGTTTAAACAAACGTATTACTCATGCGTCATACTGTTTCGGTCCAAAAGTTGGCACAGACAGGAGTGATGGACACCTAGAATTTAGACGGTCTGGCGTCTCCAAATAGTAAGCCCAGCTCTTCGTCCGGATGTGTAGCTTTCAGCAGCCCGGTGAAAATATACAAGAGAAGAGACGACGTAAGACCTCTTTGCATCGCAATCTATCAATTGGTGGAGGCAGACAGTCTAGAGAAAGCCCTAGATTACGAACGCATGCGACCTACGAGGAAGACCATTTGGAAAAACCGGAGAAATCCCATAGGCAAATAGAAACGACACAGTTACATTTCTGTCAAGTGTCTGCTGACTTGTCAGTTGTACTTGAATGTACAAAAGCTGGATCTGTACTTGAACGACAAGTAACGCTTGGGTCCGCACGTATAACAGCTGATGTCATTACAGCTGCACGGAAGTATGGCGAGTAATTATGATTTTTGATGATAATCCTCGTTGTCCCAGCCAACACATGCCGGCGATGGTCACCATGGTATACCACAGATGGGGTTAGGATATGTCCCGAAACCGTCTTCAATGGCGGTCTTGCACTAAGCATCTTCTTGGAGTGTTTGCTTAACCTTGTATGTTGTCAAGCGGAGAGACGAGAAAAGCTTGTTATGATGCATGACAGTGAAAGCCGCAAGGAAGCTGTCATGCTGATGTCGCTCTACTCGTTCACGAAACTTGTTTGAATGCATGTTCCATTCGAGGTGTAGGCACCTCTTCCCAGTTTGCTTGTGCTTATTCTTCTATCAAATCCGTAGCTGTTTAAGTCCCACCCTTCCCATCTTTTAGGATTTTACTTTTTCATGGATGTGTGGCAGTTGAGCATTCGGTACGTGCTACCGGTGTAATGCTGATGATATACCCAAGCGACCTAGCCGACAATCCTCATTATAAAACTCAAGGACAGCAGAATAACAAAACATATCAAAAGTTTTGAACAGCGATGCTCAAATTAAGGCAGCGGCAATGACTAGGGGAAGGTGATTGAATCAAAACTTACTCTGCCCAAGGAACAAACTAAGCGTTGAGTCCTGTGACGCAAAGTCGAGGGAACTGCGATTTTCGGCCAAATGCACCACGTCTGGCGAGAGAGCCAAGAGAATTTGTCTCAGCCAACGAAGAAGGTCCGAACGGGCTCCAACATTGGTAGCCTCCTCGGCGAAGCTGGGGTCCATGGCGATGAAACGCAATGTGATGTCACACCAGCGATGCAGGCAACTATCAAAAGCGGAAACGAACGAGTTGGAATAAGAAATTCAAGATGTTGAGGATGCTCGCAGTGGACGCAGTGTTGACGATGAAACACGGGTGACTAGTTTGCGAACACCAAAGTACTGACCAGTCATCAAGGCACAACCATCGTGTTGCGAAGATAAGAAAAGCCCAATGGTAGTAAGAAACAAAACATGATACTGAACAAACGACAGTAATGCTTTGTGTGGCCTGATGCGCACAAGGAAAACTGAGACAGGCATATTATATAGACCGACACACACCAGAAGACACATTGGTAGATAGATGGATAGATGAAGATACCTAAAGGTATGGTATGGTATGAAAGCATAATTCTGATCCATGCAAAGTGCCGCACAGTCAGAGACTGCACGTGGGCTAAGATACCGTCGGGTTGCTCAGGCCTAGACAGCTATCAATGGTGAAATAGAAATGGTAGTGAGACTCCAGCGTGTTTCAGCATGCAGCTAGCTACCGTTGGTGCGCATAAATACTGCACTCTGCGGCTAACATCGTTCTAAATTGATTGCCCGACGGTAGCGAGCTACATGCTGAAACATGCTGGAGTCTCAGTACCATTTCCATTTCCGGATAGAAAGAAACACGGACACAGATACATCGGCAGAAATAAAGCGGCAGGTGGTAAAATCAGTAAATCGACCCGATAGAGAAAGGACACAACTACCTGTCAACATCACCTTCAGAAACACCGGGTGGTATCTGTTCGCGACGGGTCCAACAACTTCCTACCTCGACCAGTTTAAGAAGCAAATCGAAGAAAACCGCGCTCTGCACAAAAGATGGAAGGGGAAAACGAAAAGGCGAATTCAATGGCACGAGCACCTTCATAATACAATACATGCAGAGACAGATATAAGGGAAACGGCAGTGAGATGTCCAATGATGTGAATCGAAGAGAACCACGGATATTAACCAAGGTTGCTGCTAGAATACTTAGCATGGCCAGCAACACAACGCTTGGTTGTTTCTTTACAGACTCGCAGGTACCAAAGGAGGATCGCGAAAAGAAATGCTACCGGCTCCTTGAAAATGCAAGCTGTCCCTAAACTAGCGACTAGTATCGACAACAGGCAGAAAATACTGAACCGAGAGACTAACGCATATGACACACTTGAAAGGCTATCGAAATCTGGCTGCGTAGAGTTTGTTTGCGCTACTTCAACAGTATCATACACGACAGCTGAGTCACATTTCTACCAAACGCTAAACAGGTTGAGTAACCTTTTGTGGATGCCGGGCAAGATTGGCTTAGATCTCGGGGTGGTCAAACGATCACATCGGATACCCTAACTGCAGGTATGTGCAGTATTTTGTGCTGTGCGGCTAACACTGTGCTAAATTAATTGGCCAGAGGTAGTGAGCTGCATGCTGAAAACAAGCTGGAGTCTCACTATCATTTCCTGTTCTTTTTTCTTCCTCATATCTGTCTAGGCCTGGGCAACCTGGCAGTGTCTTAGCCGACGTGCAGTCTCTGGCTGTGCAGCACTTTGCGTGGAGCATGCTTGTGCATTCATGCCATACCATAACGAAAGTAACCTTTCTACGGTCAATGCCGCCTTCCAGGATGGAGTCTCCACGATCCGATGTCACATTGACTTATAACGCTCGAAATCATGTTCAGTGATCGTCTTGTTGCAAACATCCTCTTAAAGTGTCTGAATAATATTGTATGCTGTCAAGTGCACGACGCATTCATAGTGATGTCTACCAGTGCATTAAGTTTGATTGACTGGGCATTCCATTAGAGATGTAAGAAGAAGAAGAAGAATGACTTTATTCGTGTTCATGTAGATATCTCATCCCGGATTGTGCTGACTCTTCCACAGAATCTGTAGCTATCTAAGCTCCAAACATTCACATCTTTTAGGATTTTACTTTTTCAATGGTTGTATGGCAGTTAAGCATTCCGTTTGCAGCCATATCTCGTAAGCTTTCCAGCCAAATAGTAAGTGGATCTTTAGGATCCCACCCGGGCAAACTAACACGCCCGAAGTCATGAACTGGCCAACCAGATGTTTGTTTTAGTCTCTACCAGGATCTGCAAATAACGGTTGACGGTGACGAGGCATTCTTAAAACATGTCCCAACCATCAGCATTCTAGACACTCAAGCCATACTTCAGTCGGTAAAACGAGAGCAAAAGAGATGACGACTCACTTTCTCCCCAGTCGTTGTAGACATGGACCAAAACATATCCCCCACGTTTTCCACAATGGACTGAAACGCGAAAGGACACCATAAAATCAATTTCAGTTAGCTTAAAAAGTGTGAATCTGATGTAAACTTACCAAGACGAGAGTCGGATCGAGTGGGTGAAAAGCAGTCAGTCCAGCAGGCCGATCCGGTAGCGCAGAAACGAGGTAGCAGGTCGAACAGACAATGTGTTGGCCTATCATGACCACCGGGGACCGAGAGGGTTTCGATGCGATTGAAGGAGATCGAAGGGTGGAGGCCTATAGAAACCAGAATTACATCACAAAGCTCAATAACTTGGGACTAAAAATTGAATTCGTTCGAAAACAAGATTAGTGCTTTGACAAAGTTTATGAGAAAGAGATAAAACTCAACAGCATGAAGGATTTTTCACTACAAACATCAGATGCGTTCACTGTCGGATATCGGTTGACAATTGCAAAAGGTTGAACACTAAATGTTCATTTCTCACAAAAGAATCTTTCGTTTAAAATATTTTATCTTTGACCTACTCATAAGTACCACATCACTCGAAAAACAACGAAATTAATATTTCACCCAACTACGATTCCCGGATGAAACCATACCTAAGGCGTAAAACTGACATAAAAGCACAGGAATCATATTCTCAACCAGATTGATGGGTTGAAGAGGTACGGTAAATAATGTAAAACAATTACGACAGCCAAACACGTCATCCAGTCTCATCACACATAGACCACGGAGTGGTGATAGCCAAAACGGTTTATCGACCCAAATGTGAAAGAACAGAAACACCTGTACAAAGAAACGTTTGAATTCACAAGGTCATTGAAAAGTGACACACCATTGCAGATTCAGGGGGCTCTGGATGATCGCCGGCCAGCTGCATCAGCAAGCGAACACAGCCGATCCAAATAGAGTTTACACCCTCCGCTGGAACACAATCGTCGGGCAAGCTTGGGCAACTTCCGATCAAATGAAGCCAGTGCGCAACGGCCACCAACAGCTGATAGCTGTTGGACACCAGAAAGATCTCCGGTGCGTTCAATTTCGGAGCTGAAATAAAGGTTAATGATTACGAAGGAAACCGGGCGGGGCCAAAAATGCCAAGAACGAGAACAATAGTAACAGTGAACCGAAAATGAGGTATGACGTCACTTGGGATTGATACACAACGGCGATCAGCGTCTAGTTTATACAGGGAGTGCGAAAATTCTAATTTTCTCCAGATAAGCGAAACCTATTGACCGTGGAAGATGGCAGGAAATCCTGAATCCGTTGCACCATCGGGAGGAAGTTTTTTTGAGAAAACCTTCTGAAGAAAAACGCGTCAGGTTACCTAGAGCCAACCGTGACGATGACGCCATGATGAAAGCCATGGGATGTGAATATTGTTTCGAAAATAATAGCAGGAATGATTAACGAAAGCTGCTAAGACCAACCGATTTAAAACGGCTGCGTGGTGGTAAATGCGACTGCCTTCGTCGAAACCAAACCAAAAGTAGACAGACATAGCGTTCTCCCTAACGAAATATGTTGGTCATGGATCATTTCAGTCTGCTAATTGCACTGATGTGTGAGTTGGATGGCTCGCCTCAGCGTCTCCGGAATGCTAAGAGCGAAAAATGATGCACATCCACAGGCATTTCGTTACTAGTAAACTTGGTAAGAAAGTGGGGCAAGTGGGAAAAGGCATCAATGTTCCTGGCATTTTCCAAGCCTAGCAGTCAACATCATCATCAGAGAAAGCATTACACCGGTAACATGTACCGAATGCTTAACTGCCATTCAACCATGAAAAAGTAAACTCATAAAAGATGGAGAGCGTTGGAGTTAAACAACTAGGGATTTTAGGTAAGAGAAAATCATAAGCCAGATCCGCTGTCTTAAAATCGAAGTTGCTAAATGTCTCTCTCTCGGAGAACTTCATTCGACATAGCTGCACGAGAGCGTAGCAATCGATACAACGCGCTATCGAAAAAGCGAGACCGTTTCATACCTGAGTCCAAAAGGGCCAAGTGCACATCGGGTGCACCCTGGAACAAACACGCAAACACATGCTGCGCCAATTTCAACGCACTCCGATTGCCCTCGTAGGCGTTCGCCTCGCTCAGCTTGTACAAGTGGAGTTTGGCTGAAACAACAAATGGGGGGAGCAAAGTTACACTTGAATATCGGTGTAATCAGAATAGCAGTTAGACTTTTGATCACAGATAGATAGATAGTTAGTTAGATAGGCAGATAGATGGATAGATAGACAGACAGATAGATGGATAGATAGATAGATACTTAGATAGATTGTTTGATAGGTAGATAGATAAATCGATAAATAGATACTCAGATAGATAGATAGATACTTAGATAGATTGTTTGGTAGAAAGATAGATAAATATATAGATAGAGAGAGATAGCTAGATAAAATTGATTGAGTAAAATCAACTTGGACGGAAAGTTTTGGGAGTGCCCACAACCCATGCATTTACATACCGGTTTCTAGATGTTCGTCCTCATCAGATCAAGACAGCTAGATTAGATTAAGTGGGCCTTGGAAGAGTGGAAACGCCGTAACGAAAGTTACACTGGAATGTCATTGTTAATCAGATTAGCACATCCAACCTTTTGGTGACCGATCCACACAGTGGATCTAAATCAACCGATCAAGTCAATGGGAGTGCTCACATCCCATGGGGAGGAAGTTTGAGAAATTCTAAACGTGAGAAGAATTGACAGACAGAACACGAGCGAATGCAGACGAACATTGTAAGCACGAAAATAAGCAGATGAGGTCAGTTTACGGTTGCGTTCCATCTAATTAGTTCAATGATAACGCATATTAGCAAGCAAGCAAAATTAGCATCGAGATACTTGAACGACAAACTACTCCGCCACACCCGCAAGGTGTCCACGCGTCGTTGGCTGGATCATGTTTTGCGAGTGCCAAACGAGTGAAACCGGTCGTGGGATGAGTGTGATGGGAATGCAGCCATTGGGTTTCACCTCATCCACACACATGTGATTGAACCGGTTGGTCGTGCCAACCTTGCGTTCAAGGTCACACCATCTAACGTTTCAAGAGGTGTGTGATGGGAATGCATGCGAAAACAGATTTTTGTGGCAAAATAACACGTCATTTTAGTGCCGTTTGAGTTGCCATTACCGAAATGAAATGGCGGGGTTGTAACGGCGGATGGTGGAACAAGCATTATCAGACCTCATGATCCAGCTAGTTTGTAGTTAATAGATGCTTTCCCCAAACGGGGGGGTCTTGTTTTAGAAACCTTAGGTGTTGATGTATTTTATGAAAGCTTGAATGATGCCTGGCAGGGGAAGCTCCAAAGAAGCGTTGTGATAATACGTCGGCACAACATGGTTGATGTTGTCGAGATGGGTAAGTGTGATTCCAAAGGGTGTTTTAGCGGGGATGCAGTGGGGATAAGACTCCCCTGGTATATCGCTGTCTGTTTGTCTTGTACTGTCTTTTTATATTATAAACTCGTGACCATATATAAACGCATCCTTCTCCCTTTCAGCCGTTTATTGTTTCAACAAGTTGTTTAAAGCCCAAATCTCGGATCTTACTCTATACTTGTTGGGTTCTCTATATTCAATTCACCACAATTTGAACAACTTGTTATCAATGGATCGCTTTCTTAAACCGGACCGATTCGACATTGATCCTCATTAACCGGATGCTGGAGACCACTGGCAACACTGGTATAAAACATTTACGAACTTTCTCTCATCAATCGATTCCCTGAATCCGAACAAGCTCGATACTCTAGTAAATTACGTCTCTCCATCTGTTTTCAAACACATCAATGAATGCCGAACGTTCGATGAGGCGTTGAGCATACTGGAAAATCTATACGTTCAACAGAGAAATGAAATCTTTGCTCGCCATGTATTATCAACATCCAGACAAGAAAGCGGTCAAAGTTTAGAGCATTTTCTGCAAACTCTGAAGTCCCTATCTAAAGACTGTAATCTGAAATCAGTGAGTGCTGAGCAATACCGAGACGAACTAATTCGAGATGCTTTTATCGGCGGCTTGCAATCCAACCATATTCGGCAACGCTTGCTTGAGCAAAAATCACTAGATCTGAAAACGGCATTTCAGCTTTCTCGGCAGTTGGAGATGGCCCATCAACAGTCAGTGGTCTATGATAATGCACCTTCATCAATTTGTCATGCCTCAACGCAACCAGTACCTGATCATGTGGAGAAACCCAGCACGTCTCATGAGACCGCATTTGCTGTAAGTAGTCAGAGTTGCTTTTTCTGCGGTTATACACGACATCCACGCGCTAAATGTCCAGCAAAAGATGCTCTATGCAAATTATGTGGGAAGAAAGGTCACTTCCAGCGTGTGTGTCGATCTTCCCGACAGAAACCGGCTACGGCTGTGGTCGATAGTACTCTCTCAGCTGTTACGATTGCTGCAGCGCCACAGTCATTATCTAAAGCAGTCACACCACTTTCTGTTAATGGAGTTACACTGCACGCACTTGTCGATACCGGGAGCTCTGAAAGTTATGTATCCAAAGTCATTGTTCAAAAGCATAAGTGGCCCATTACGATGTCTCGTACTCAAATCACGATGGCTTCTACCTGCCTAACCAGCATTACCGATGGACACTGCTTTGTTTCGATAATTCATAAAGGTAATCGTTACCCTAACGTCAAGCTTTCGATATTACCCGATCTATGTTCAGACGTGTTACTTGGACACGACTTTCTAGCTCTCCATGAAGGAGTTGTGATCCCATTCTCAGGTCAAAAGTCGACCTTTTCGCTATGCTCTCTCAGTGCTGCAAATGTAGTGCCACCAGCTTTGTTCGAAAATCAGAAGAAACTTCATGACTCCCTCTGCCATCCCGGTGTCACACGTATGATTCACTTCGCCCGTTCACGCAATTTACCTTATTCCGTTGACGATATAAAACGAATGACCAGCCCATGTCGTGTTTGTGCTGAAGTCAAAGTTAAATTTTTCAAGCCTTCACACGTTCCCCTGATAAAAGCTACACAGCCGTTCGAGCGCCTGAGTATCGATTTCAAGGGACCTCTGCCGTCTGCTAATCGTAATCGGTTTTTACTTACGATCGTCGATGAATTTTCACGGTTTCCCTTTGCATACGCGTGCTCGGATACAACATCAACAACCGTTATTCGATGTCTCACTGATTTGTTCTCCATGTTCGGGACGCCATGCTATGTTCATTCTGACCGAGGATCTTCATTCATGTCGAAAGAACTTTGTGATTTTCTTCACTCTAAAGGTGTAGCGACCAGCCATTCTACCTCGTACAATCCACAGTCGAATGGCCAAGTTGAACGCTTAAATGCTACTTTGTGGAAAAGTATACTTTTATCACTTAAGTCCAACGATCTTGAAGTGAAACATTGGGAAGCCGTACTGCCAAACGCCCTTCATTCAATCAGATCTTTGTTATGTACCAGTACGAATGTTACGCCACATGAAAGGATGTTTCAACACAACCGAAGAGCGGCAACTGGCACATCCCTTCCCAGCTGGCTATTACAAACAAACCGAGTGCTGATGCGCAATAATCTACGACGTAATAAATACGAGCCATTGGAACTGATTGAATGCAATCCAACTTACGCCAGGGTACGACTACTTAATGGTCAAGAACAGTCGGTGTCGCTGCGTCAACTCGCGCCCATTGGAGAGCAACATAATGCAATTGTTCCCGATGTCGATATTCTGTTAGAACCGCCAAACGACGAGCCTTCTGAAACTCTTTGCAATCAAGAACCTAACGAGAGTCTCACTGAACTTATTCGTCAACAACAACGCGTCCGACCGTATGAGCTGAGGAGCGGTGCAATTTAACAAGCCAAAACTACTGACAGTTATCATTTTTTCGAGGCGGGGAGAATGTCGTATATCGCTGTCTGTTTGTCTTGTACTGTCTTTTTATACTATAAACTCGTGACCATATATAAACGCTCCCTCTACCTTTTCAGCCGTATATTGTATCAACAAGTTGTTTAAAGCCCAAATCTCGGATCTTCTTACTCTCTACTTGTTGGGTTCTCTATAATCAATTCACCACTACCACTGGGTATAAAATGCTCCCCATATGGCAGTGCGTACCATTTAGACTGAAAGATTGGCTCCCGAGCACGGCGGAACTGCTTCTATAAACAGGAAGAAGAGGCCGGGCGGGCGAGTGGACTGGGCCTGGAAAACCAGTTGCTTCGGCCAATGGAGCTCGTTATCCCGGAAGGGCAGTCCATCTAAGGGAAGGAAAACCCATGCGGGATACCCGATCGCGGGTAAGGCTAGGGTCGGACCCTCCAATACTGGAATAAGGCCAACGGGCAGCAGGACTATGACCCACAAATCTCCCACATGTGTAATTAATCGTACCAACCTTCCTGTACCCGAAACTTGAAGTAACACAACAACGTGATCACACGAAAACGGGTGTATATGACGTCACAAGCCAGGATCCAGACAAAGTGACGAACAGTCATGGATTGCGCATGTGCTACGATAGTTATGCTCAAACAAAACGGACTTACGATCGCCCATGGGAGCACTGATGCTCAGATAGCGACCCAACAAGTTGGCCAGAAACGGAGAGACAAACTGAAAACAGAAGTGTGTAAAGTAAGTCAAGGGCGAACAAAAATGGGCACGACTAGATTCGTTAGGGGAACGTACCCTTCGAAACCCGTCGTTGAGTAGGTCGTGTGGTAGACGGCAAATGAAATGCCACCAGGATAAAAGTCGCACTTCGCTGTGTTCCACACTGCTCGGGAAAACGCGAAGTAGATCGAACAGACGACAGAGTTGCGTGGTGCGTTCTGTAAGGGAACAGGAATATTTGGTTGCAAGAAAGTGGTATGGTATGGTATGAGAGTATGAAAGCACAAGCCTTATCCAGGCAAAGTGCCGCACAGTCGGAGACAGCACGTGGGCTAAGATACCGTCAGGTTGCCCAGGCCTAGACAGACATGAGGGGAAGACTAGAAATAGAAATGGCAGTGAGACTCCAGCGTGTTTCAGCATGCACCTCACTACCGTTGGCCAATCAATTTAGCACGATGTTAGCCGTACAGCGCATAAATGCTGCACGATTGCACATCCATGAAAGAAAGTGGTGATAAGGAGGTGCTCAGATTCTCAAAACTGTGTGGATAACGTTAAAATTATCAATATGACCACTGGTAATCCCGAAACAAAGCCATAATTGAGGAGGATAAATCCTCATTTGCAAATTGAA
>JACCGJ010019329.1:0-13893 GCA_013407085.1 Atriophallophorus winterbourni | reverse complement strand
AATTATTCAATTCGGTAACCATTTTGGTTGCCTTGTGATAAATTCGTTCGAGGAGCGAGATGTTTTTTTCCATCCATGGCGTCCAAGCTTGTACAGCGTAGTCAACGACAGGATGTATGTAAGTGTTTAGTAATTTCGCGAGTGAGTGTGGTGGGAAACGTCCGGAAATGCGTTTCAGTAAACCTAGCAAGCTGCACGCACGCTTGTAGACGGCTTCGCACTGTAGGCTGTTCTTCAAAGTGCCAGACACCAAGATTCCGAGATCTTTTTGGGATGTACTCCATTCAAGCGGGTGGCTGCCAAGTGTATAGGGAAAGGGAAAGGGTTTTCCGACTTGCAACATTTTGCACTTGCGGAAATTAAATGGCAGTTTGTTTTGGATTGACCACTGGTGCAGCTTATTCAAATCTCCTTGCAGAACTTGACAGTCCTCGATAGAGTTGACCTTCGTCCAGATTTTTACATTATCTGCGAATAAAACAAGCTTACATGCTAGTGAGTTCGGTAGATCGTTTATAAATATGAGAAACAGTATCGGACCGAGAACCGAACCCTGAGGGACTCCGCTCGTGGCTTCAATTGTTCGAGAAGTTTCACCATCTATTCTGACTTTTACTTCGCGTCCAGACAGGTAACTTGTGAACCATGTTAGTAGGTTTCCGATGACGCCAACATTCTGCAGTTTCTGAAGCAGTAAGGAGTGATTCACTCTGTCGAATGCTTTAGATATATCTGAGTAACCGGCATGGACGGAACACCCTTGGTCTAGTGCTTGCGTCCAGTCATTTAGAGTCGTGAGCAAGTTAGACAGGCATGAATATGTTTTCCTTAATCCGTGTTGTGTGAAAGTTATTAGCTGATGGTTCTCGAGATGTTCAACAAGTCGTTCACACACCAGGCGTTCCAAAATTTTAGAAACTGCTGAAAGAAGCGTCACGGGGCGGTAATTCGCCGGATCAGAACGACTGCCTCCTTTGTAGATTGGTGTGATAACACCGGTTTTCCATTGAGTTGGTACGGTTCCCGTATTCAATGAGTGCCTGAATAGATCACTTAGTGGGCCACAAAGCTCCAGCTCGCATGACTTCAGAACAGCGGGTGTTATTCCATCCTCTCCTGGTGATTTGCGAACGTTCAGCCGGCGTAGATGCTTTCGCACAACCGTAGGATTCACCTCGATGTTGCTAAAGCATTCGACTTGTAGTGGGTGCGGCAAAGACGTCAGCGTTGACACGTTCTTTGGACAAAATACTTGCGCATAAAATGATATTAGGGCATCAGCTGTATCCTTGACATTATCAGTCAGTCCATTCTCTGTCTGGATAGGAAATACACCTGGCTTAACCTTGGTCGCGGTGTTTACGATGGTGTACAGCAACTTAGGATGTCGTTCCATCTGGTCGATCAGCTTCCAATGGTGATATTGCTTGTCTTCTCGAATTAGGGACGTCACCTTTTTACGAAAACTACAAAAGTGTTCCCAAGATGCGTCTGTTCGTATTATTTTGTGTGCAGCCCATGCGGAATTTCGCATGGCTATCCACTTCCGAGTGCGGCTTCGGAGTTTGAAGCAAAATGATCTTGATTTCATTTTGGGAACACAGGTAGAATTTTCGTCTAGTTTTGTACCGATGTAACTTAACAGACTAAAACAATGAGTATCTGCATTCGTAAGATCGAGATGTTTTTCCTCCATAATCGTAATGGCACCGCGAAGGCCGAAGTAATCGACTCTCCTGATAAACTTAACGTCGCTCGACGCCCTTCTGGCGTTGCACACGAATTCGAAGGACAACACAAGATGGTCACTTAGCCCCAAAGGACTATGATACTGCACTGACTCCACTGCTGTTGCTTCGGAGGTTAAAACCAGATCTAGAATTGATGATTCATTGAGGCCCCTTTGTTGAGTGAATGAATGGACATGGTTGTATAGGGGAGTGAAAGTGATAATCTCACGGAATTTGTACTCAAGGGATTGTTGAGTATGCACACTTTTGGTGTAGAGATGTGGGAGGTTAAAATCACCCATTATTAACAGTTGGCATCCTCTAAGATTTCCAGCGTTGCGCATCATTTGTAACAACGTTTCATTGTGGGCATCGGAAGAGTTGGGCGAGCGGTAGATCACACCAAGTTTACAGTTCTCTCCAGTTTCCAAGCGAAGGCTACACCACATGGTGTCCTCTAGCTCAAACCTTGTGTCCGGTACAGCTGTGCATTGAAGACGTTCGTTATAATACAAAGCAACTCCACCACCTGATCTTGAACGGTCTCGTCGAAGTAGGATCATGTTGGGAAGTGCCAGCTCGCAAACGTTCACCTGATCGTAAAACCATGTTTCGGTAACAGCAATGATGTCAGCAGAAAACTGAGCGTTAAAGTGGGATAATTCGGCGATTTTGTTCCGCAAGCACTGTGCATTTGTGTATAGGCATTTAACAGTGGTTTTCGTGTGTAGCGAGCCTATGCGGATGATGTTTGTATGTCCGACCCCTGAGAGCCGGACCATGATGTACTCAGTCCGACTCGGTTTGAGCCGGACCCACTACGTTTTTTGATGTATTGATTGCTTCCGTTTCGGTGGGAACGCTTCCGTCTACCGCCCTCAGCCGCGAGTGTGTCTCACTCATTGGTTTGGGTGGGCTAAGTCTAACATCCTTGGGTAGTGTTGGTTTCTTTTTTGTCCATTCCGACCTTACTATTTCAGCCATAGCGCTGGTCAAGAACGTAATCTTCAGAGGTTTCGGTCCACCCCCCTTGTATTTTGGCGAAAAAGGAACTCGAAAAGTGTCCACAACAACGGCATTAGAAATATCGAGAGAACACGCAATGTAGCGCCATTGTTTGACGTCGTGCTCTACCGTTTCCTGATTCAATGCTCTAGAAGTATTTTCTGGTACACCAAGTAGAACTATACTTCGCGATACCGTTTGTTCCCTGTCGTTCAAGCTACCCTTCCTCTCTCACCATGGTACATCTGGGATATATGCCGCAGTTTGAGTCGGAATCTGACTTGAGTAGGTATACATTCAGCAATACGTTCTCGATATCAGCCTCGCATTTTAGTGTTACCTTGAGCAAGCGAGGTTGACCAATATGAGGTGAAGATGGATGGCGGGTTAGATGAGTCACTTTTTCTGCGTTTACATGTTCAATTTTCATTAGGTGACACAGTTCAGAACATTTATCGACATCATGTTTCTGTTTGCTATCAAACAGGCTTCCTTGGGACTCGATGACATTCGTACATGTCACGTTCAGCGTGTATGGAGTGTTCTTTTTTTCTTATCAGAAAGTCAGGCGTTTTAGAATTAAAACCCTTTGGGGCTTGACTTTGTGAGTCGGGTACAGCAGTTTTGGAGTGTACAGCTGAGGTCGACCGTAGCAGCATATCTCTGTAAGAATTTCCTACTTCTGTGGTCGTTTCAGCTGATTCCAAACGGGAATAACCCTGTTTCTTTGCTTTTTTGGCACACGAATAGCCTTTGTCTTAGATTCCTTCAATGGTGGTTCCGAAATCGATGTATTGATATGATGGTTTACATCACATGATTTACCAACATTTCTTCCACACGTCGAAGGCCCAACTCCAAACCGGCCATTCTGTTTCCTATTTTGGATCCAAAAGTATCGTTATAGTGCAATGATTTAGTTCTATATGAAATCAATAAAATACCTTGGTTTCATTTTCGATCACAGTGGACGTCACCTTGACTCCGGCAACATACAATTAATCCAGCAGATGCTGGCCCCTAAAGATGTTGCATCACTACGATCATTCCTTGGTTTGGTCCGTTATTACAGTGCATTCCTGTCATCAAACCACAATGTGCGTTCACTGCTCAATCGACTTCTTCAAAAAGATGTCCCATAGAATTGGTCACGAGAATGCGAAACAGCTTTTATGAAGCTAAAATCACGGTAACCATCAAACATATTACTGACGCACTACGTTTCCAAGCTACCGATCGTCGTTGCAGCCGATGCATCCGGATATAATGTGGGTGCTGTAATTCTTCACACGTTTCCCGACGAAAATTAAAAGGCGATTATGCATGCTTCACCTCACCGTCATTGACTCCAGCCGAACGTAACTATGCTCAAATCGAAAAAGAAGCATTAGCTCTCATCTTCGCGGTCAAAAGATTACACAAGTTTATCTATGGCCGTCACTTTACGTTGCTAATCGACCACAATCCTTTGATTTCGATATTCGGCTCGAAAAAAGGTATACCAGCACATTCTGAAAACCGGTTACAACGATGCTCTCTCACACTATTGGGATACGATTTCCATATACAATATCACCGTTCCGAAAAGTTTGGTCCTGCTTAATCCCGATTCGTCATCAACCAGACACGGATAAACATTGCATGCGTCTTAATCGAGCATGCTATGCAGCGACAATTTGATGACACAGTGCAGGGATTGCCTGTCAAAGCTGAGGACGTTAAACAATGTACGTAGTCAGATGAAACTTTGTTGCATGCAATCGCATATACTCACTGTGGTTGGTCAAAATTCACGCCAGCTGGGAAACTCTCGCAATTCTACCTAAGACGTGAATCACTTTTAGATATTTATCTATTCGTCAAGTCATGCCGACAATGTCAGCTGGCAGCCAAGATGCCAAAGCGTGTACTAATTGCACCATGGCCTGCACCAGAAAAACCGTGTCAACGAATTCATGTCGACGTCGCTGGTCCAATAAACGGTGTCATGTACATCGTTGTTGTCCATTCTTACTAGAAATGACCCGAAATCATCGAGATTTCATCTACAACATCCAACAACACGATCAGTACACAGCGTCATTTGTTTAATCAGCATGGATTGCCAGAAACTCTCGTGTCCGTTTCTTTTTTCAGTCCTCTCCGTGCCGGGTGGCACATGAGGCGAAGACAACTTCACGCCAGTGGTTCCGGTCTGTCGCTGCTTCCGTTGCCGTCTGCACCGTGAATCCTTGTGCATGTAGTTCGCGTTCCAACGTTCTGCGCCAAGTTTCCTTGGGCCGTCTCCTTTTTCGTTTACCTTGCGGATGCCAGTGCATGGCTACCTTCGTATGCGAACTGGGATCCATCCTGCAGACATGACCGAACCACGGATATGTTGTCATCGTTTCCGTAGCAATGTAGGTTTTACGGGATAGGGTTGCTAGCCCCAAGCCCAACCCTCCTCCTTTCTCAGACGGGCTTGGGACCGTCCTTGGACGGAGTTCCGTGTCCGTATAAATCGACAAATCGGCCTTCGAACGTTTCCACCGAATTTTGCAGCCAGAACAATGTTTCACATCTACGGTCGACGCCTTACCAATTTCAGTCAAATGGCCAGGCCGAACGCTACGTCGATACATTCAAGCGTGCTCTTCCAAAATCAAGAGGGGAGGGGACATTAGTCGATAGTCTACAACGTTTTATGCTGGTTTACAGAACTACGCCGAATGATGCGTTGCCCGGCCCAAAACCCACGCCGAAACACTCTTGGGCAGGAAGCTACGTACTTGGTACAATGCTATGCTGCCCAAGTCAACTGAATTGCCGCTCAATCAGAATCAACAGTGATGCTTCGATCTAGGAACTGCCGTCCACGTACGAGACTACAGAACATTAAGTCCGCTATGGATCGATGGTAACATCATTCGTCGCAGAGACAGTGTAATGTCAATGTTGGAAAAGGTCTCATGACACGTCACACAAATCAGTTACGCCTGAGATCCGCAACATACGATACGCTGTTCGATATCCGAATACCAAAGAACGTACTGTATGAATCATTCAACCTTCCAACACCAAGTGAATCTATCACGACTGAAATACCGACTGTCCGTAGTCTGCAACCACGTCACTAGACAAACAGAAAAAGCAAACCCGTGAGACTGTTGCAGGTCAATCCACGCCAGTCCAGCTATTGAGAATCTCAAAGGGGGAGGTGTTGAGAAAATATTATTATTTTCCTCAAAAAATCATTATTACTTATAATTTATGATTCTCCATTCTGATTTGTCTATTTTGTCTGGCATAATGATCCAGTGTATAAATACACACGAGCCATAGCCTAATGGTTTTTTGGTAAGAGACGGTAAAGCTCTTTGTCTAAGCGGCCTGCCTTTGTTCTCGCTACGCGTAGCGTTGGGTTAGTTAGTCAATTGTGACGAATAGCATAAAGGTTTTCAGTTTTAAACATTTTAGGTAATTAATAGTTGGGTTATACTCGGGTAATATACAACACATGTAGTGATAAAACCACCTGTAATGGGCTTACGTTGTGTACAATATGAGCTACTTCATTAAAGGTTTTTATTATTCATTCTAGATTTGATGGAATTAAGGACGGTGGCTTGTAGATGCTTTCTAATAAGATATATATTACAGGAAAATCATTTACACTGATTCTTCAAACTTGGATTAAGTTATGAATATAATGTTATCTGCTTTAAATGCGACTACCTTCACGTATCGACATGTGGTTTTTCATGAATATATGCTTGTAGAACAATATGACGCTAAACCACATTGTTAACACGCTGTCCAAGAATTCAGTAAAATCAATGATGTCAACGAAAGCAATGTTGGAGTGCGAATTTAGGTTTAAGATTTTAATATCAAGATTTTTTAGTCTCACGTTACTGAACATTTTCGCTCCAAGAAAGTTAATATTAAATCCTCAGAGAATGATATGAAGGTACAAGCCTGGTCCAGGCAAAGTAAAATTTCTCAATGTGCAGTAGTTTGAGTGAATCAGGCTTGTGCTTTCAAACCAACAGTGTATTGGGCGAAAAAATACTGCCAACCTAATGGAATAACCATTCGATAGTTAGCAGATTGGGTCTGTGTATATGTTTCAGCAGTTCAGCAAAGTGGTCGAAGAGAAACTTGCTCCATAGTGTTTGGGACGGAAAACATAGAAAGAGAATGAGTTGCGTAACGTGTGATAAAATGGAAGATAATGTGTTCTTCGAAAATATCTAATAATGGGGCAGAAATTGTAGTCAAGCTCACCAATTTGTTGTAGACTGACCACTAGAATAACGTCCCCACGATGATAATAGAAAACGCACGGGAGAATGAAGATTTATCACAGTAGCCATGATTTGTACGAAGTTACAGCGTAGCAATCACGGAACGCGTGTCAACGGAAATTAACTCAAAGTTTCCAATAGTTGGTATGTACAGAGAAAAGGTGTTTACACAGACCCCTACAAGTCAGGGGCGACTTCTGATCAGGAATTGACATTTGAACTGACCAAGTGTTATCAGGTCGTTCCAGGCAGCAACAAGTCATTTCAATTCGAATTTGACTTTATTATGTGATTTTTCCACCGACCATTCCCGTCCTTTAGTACTTGAGAAGTCCATTTTTGAACACTTTAATTCGCTTTCCCACCCCGGTATTCGTGCTACTCGTAAGTTGATCACCGATCGCTTTGTTTGGCCAAAAATGCACGCGGATATTCAAAATTGGACAAAAGCCTGTATCCAGTGTCAACGCAGCAAAGTGCAGCGTCATACTCTCAGTGCCCAGAATCGTTTCCTCCACCGAGTCAACGTTTCCAGCATGGTCTTCTCGATATTGTCCGTCCTCTGGCTATCTCTAATGGTTTCACATACATTCTCACTTGTGTCGACCGTTTCAGAAGGTGGCCTTTAGCCATTCCTATTACCGAAATTACAGCAGAAACCGTATCGAAATATTTTCTGCAAAACTGGATCAGCAATTATGGTGTCCCATCAACTATTACTACGGATCGTGGATCCCAGTTTCAATCCAACCTTTTCCGTGAGTTGACTATTGTTCTAGGCGCTAATCACATAAAAACAACAGCTTACCATCCTTACGCTAACGGACTTATTGAACGGTTCCATCGACATCTAAGAGCCGCACTGATGTCACATGGTAATACGGAAAATTGGACAGAAAACCTGCCATTGATCCGTCTTGGTATACGTGCTACCGTCTAAAAAAGATCTCGGTTGTTCCGCGGCAGAATTAGTTTACGGCACTCCACTCCACCTCCCTGGTGAATTGATCGCACCCCATGACGTTTTAACAGACATCAATGTTCCCTATTATGTCAATTGCTTACGATCATTCATACGTCAATTGCGTGCCACCCCCACTAGCCCATACAATCGTAACGTTTACTTGCTGAGTGATTTACAGTCATGTGCTTTTGTCTTTATTCGCGCAAACCCCTGCAAGCCCCATACACTGGACCCTTCAAAGTCATTACCCACTGTGCCAAATACTTCGTCATGAAGAAAAATGGTGCTCAAGATACGGCTAATATTGACCGCTTGAAGGCAGCTTTTACCGAGCCAGTTTTCGACGAAACACCACCCTCAAACGTTCACACCCGAAGTGTTACCATCGATGGTAACAGTTTTCCTTTAACCTTGCCTACTCCAGTGTGCCTCAGTCAACCCAATCGACCCAGCCGTGTGCAATCTCCCCATTTTCTGACTCACTTTCCCCAGTTCAAAAAACTCGATCAGGTCGGAGATTCAGGTGGCCTGCAAATTTTGCAGATTAAGCGGATAAACTTCTCGTTTCGCGCGTTTAACTCCCTTCTAACACTCTAGGGAGGGAGTATTATGGTGTTTTCATCATTGTATATTTTATTACATTAATCCTGCATATTTTGTCATTTGTTTTGTGATAATGATACAATTAAATATGTACACAATTTGAATCTGTTATTCACGTTACTCACGTGTGGGACATGTGTATCGACTGATTGTTTTGGATCTGTGTGCCATGTTGCGTTGAGAAGTGTGTTCCGATTTGTTGGGCAAAATATTCAGAAGGCGTACGCAGTTAGTGGTGAAACCTCCGCTGGATCAAAAGCTACACCCTCCAGCGTCGTTGATAAACATCAAAAATAGACGCGAGCCAAGAACATACCCTAGAGATACTCCACTGGATTCGGAATGGCTCTGAAAGGGTCTGTCTAACACGCACTTGAAGGTTTCTTGAACGCAGGAATGCAGCTACTCAGGACAGCAATACGGGTTGTATAGTAATATTCCGTGGTTAACTCTGTCAAATGCATGAGAGAAATTTAAGTAAATGACATCCACACCTATCATGAGCACCTTTAGTCCAGCAGTCTCTCGCTAAAAGCAACTTAGGTAGGTTCCACAGGTTTTCAATAATATTAGGCGCGGTACGTTCAACTTCGTTTCTATTTTCCACGCTCCGATAAAATATCATTACGAATTTTCGAATTTCCTTGAATTTGCTGTAAAATAGAATAACTATTTTACTATATTATTGATATTTTTGCTGATTAATCACGCTAGTGATAAAATGAACCGGTATTTCTCTAGTGATCTATCATTACTCATACCTTTAATCGATAGATATGAGTGCAAAAAATACCTGCCTCAACGACAAATGTGGCAAAATTGTGGCTAAGGGAATTGCGTGTACAGCTTGCAAGCATTGGGCTCAACCTAGCTGCTCAGGCATACACAAATCTCACTACGCGAGTTATGCAAAGTACCGCTGTTTGCAGTGGTATTGTAGTGGCTGTCATATGGCTGAATCTGACGCCGCTTGCCAAAAGCCAAGGGATAGTGTGACATTGCACATCTCGTCAGATTTATTACCCGCCCAAACGTATGCATCTTTTGTAAGGGCGAATATAAGTTCAGGGACAACGGCAGGCAAGGTGATAGCTGACAAATCTAGGCAGTTATAACGTCCTTCTAAGCAAGCTACCTCTCTTAAGGTGGCCAATAGAGCCAGATCTTCAACAAAACGTGCAAACAAGAAGGTTAAAACAATTGCATACACTGAGAATGTGTAGTTGACCAAATCACTACAATCACGTCCCACTAGTGTAGGTGAAAACGCAGGTTGACTGGAAAATATATAGCGGTAGCCAAAACGTGTACAGAGCGGTCACGATGCACGTACGAACGGAAGTTCGAATTGTCAAGGTCAATGTTTTGATGAGGAAAAACAAGCGGTGTTACACAGCTTCGCTCCAAGAAGTCAGGTCAGCGAAGACTTCTGATCGGGAGTTGCCAGTAGCGTAGGGCATGCGGGTGTCAGGTTACTCCGGGTAGGAAAGTAGTCTCATAGTCACATAGTCACATAGAAGTCAGCCAGGGCGTTCGGTCTGCGTCTCACATGTGAGTAAACGTACTGCCGAGCCGCCTCACACGGAGTGAACAGTTGCTATCGGGATTTTCCCGTTTGGCGTGGTCTCAGTATCAACCCAATTTGAGCAGAAACAGGCGCATTCGTAGGCTTGACAACTAGAACCAGAGGCTTTGAAAACACAGTCCCTGCTCAGAATTTCCTGCGTCCCGGAGAAGGATGGTAAACGGTCGTGCCAGGAGGATCGGTTGTCGTGTCAATCTGGGCTGGTAAGGACCTTGTGAGACATGAAAGGCGTGTTGGAACAATGGTGCTAGTGTTGGTGGTTGGGGCTAGCGGGCAAGTTGGAGGCAAGCGTAGGTTGACCTGAAAAGTTGCGCGATTCGGTGGCGTCAGCGGTGGGTGTGTGCGTACCTGAGGGAAGAGAGAAAAAGAAAAATCACTGGTGCATGTGTTTAAGGCCACGACCGAGTGATTAGAATGAGTTACGAAATAATGCACGCGTGTATGCCAAAAGATATGAAAGTATTAACTATTTACAACAAAATTACTGAATCAAACGGGTTGCTGTTTGGCATGTTTGGTTCCTGTAGTGGCCGGCTCTAGGTTAGCTGTGGGTACAGGAGGGGTAATGACCAGTGGTGTCGGGGTTGGAGTTGGGACATGTGGGATAACTTCCTCGTCCATGAAAGCCGGTTTGACTCTGTCGATTGAGACAGTGTCATGCTTGCCGACACAGTCAATAAAGACCGTCTTGGGAGATCGCCCGTGTTGGGCGGCGTGTGCACTTGGTTAAGACTACCGATGGGATGGCGACAGGCGTCCGTGATCCGGGGGTGGCGCGTGCCACGATTTTCACAGCGGGGGTACATTCGTACCGAGGGGATACACGAAGGATGCGTGTATTCCAGGTTACGGGATAGGATGGCGTCAAGCGTCGGTGATCCGGGGGTGGCGCGTGCCACGTTTTCCAAAGCTATAGGTGCATGTATATCTGAGAAGTGAAAAGAAAAAACTCTCTGGTGCATGGGTTTATGGCCACGACCGAGTTATAGTGAAGAGGTACAAAAAGCATGCACGGGATATACCAAGCGATAATAACGTGTTAAATACGCGCTGCATAATTGGCAAATGTGCCGTTCCGGACACTACTCACTGTAGAGATGGTGGATTGCCGGTAAATACTTGATCTACGCGTGGTTACTATCTAATATGGTGGGGTTGCCATGAAAGTGTCATGATGCACGTACCCACTGGCTTTCGGCCATACTACTTTTCCCGTAACAAACGTAACGCAAGCATGAATGCCAGGATGGGAATGGGATGGGATGCGTATGGTGTGACTAATGCGCCGTCTGAACGCAGACAGGGTAAGTAGTCGGAAAAGCGCTTTGCGATAGGTTTGCAAAAGAATATTGCCCAAGCCATCGGGCAAGGGAAGAGGTGTGATGAAATTATAGGCGTCCCAGAGCTGTGCGATGCCGGCATCGGTAGCTTGCACTGCAGCGATTTCGCTGAGATCGAGGGAGAGTGGCCAGTCTATCACACACGTTGTAGAGATAGGAATTGTGGCACCTGAGATATATCGTATGTCAGTCGTAAAATGACTGACAAAATCCTGGTGCATAGTCTCTTTAGGAGAGTACCTACCAGACGATCCGTTAATTGATATACGAGGGGCTTACAAGCAGTAAACAAAGTAAACTGTCGGCCCTGTAGATTGTGTTCTGACCCGACTTGTGAATTGATAAACAAGTGTAGTTATGTGATGCATACGACGTTCTGATGCAAAACGTGTTAAAGGAGGTAAAACAATTATCCTCAAATAACGCCGATGTAAATCGGGAAAAGACGTACCAGAAAAAAAATCTCGAATTGTGCTTGGATATTGGGCTAACCAATTGCAATAGTCAATAGTCAACAGTATATTATGGTACAAAAAGCTATGAGCTTAAAATATAACCATAGGATAGTCAGTACAGAGGGTCGGGTGGAGTTCAGCGCGTTCGGCGTCAATCGCCAAAGTTCAGTAAAGGGTGGGGTTATATATCATAACAGTCAATACAGGGGGAGATGAATCGGCGAGGTTCCGTAAACGTATCTGGAAAGGAAGAGGAGAAAGTGTGCAGTATCAGGAAAAAGAAAAAAGGGAATCCATTAAACTTGTTGAGAAAAATAGAGATAAGCGTCAAGTCGCTTTTTAAAAATCGAGAGCGATGGGGAGGTTACGAAAAAAATTGGTAGATCATTCCAAAAACGAGGGGTACGGACAGAAGAGAAAAATTTACGGCAGTCCAACCGACTGGGCTGGTGGGCTAGCTTGACAACATGCCCGTGGGTTCCGGAACTGGGTGCCATCAAAAGCATTCCATGGCACAGATGTTTGTTCTCCTTAAGGATCTGAAAATCCAGTATCAGATCACCTCGCATGCGACGGTAACTCATCGGTAAAACGTTGAGTTGCTGGAGGCGGTCCTCATAGTTCAGAAAACTAAGTCCTTTGACGAGCTTTGTGAACCTCTGTTGAGCCTGCTCTAAGACGTGATGATCACGCTTTAGCCATGGAGACCAAACAGATACCGAATATTCCAGGTGGGGTCTGATGTACGCGTGCAGGAGCGAGGAAAATAGGCGGCGGTCAAAAGACCCGAATACACTTTTGAGGAGCACCACGTTGCGATTGGCGACTGATGATGCGAGGGAACATTGGGCCGATCACCCAAGATCACTTTGAACCAATACGCCGAGATCCTTCTCTAGCATACTCACCGAAAGTTCGGTGTTCCCTAGCTTGTACCTAGGTTCGCCAGAGTGACGGTTGCGAAGAGATCGGCATTTTCGTGGGTTGAAAGGGAGCTGGTTCGACGTTGCCCAGTTATTAAGTGAGGTAAGATCGGCTTGCAGGTCATAACAATCATTCAAGAAAGTGAGGATGCACCATTGCTTGATTTCATCTGCGAACATCATAAACGGCGAGTTCACACATGCTCCAATGTCGTTGATGAACATCAAGAACAGACGCGGACCGAGTACAGAGTCCTGGGGTAATCCGCATTGTATTGAAAAACAATCGGAGAGCGATTGTCTGACGCGAACGCGGAGTGTCCTGGAGCGGACGAATTCGGCGAACCGAGACAAGAGTGGGTTACCAATGCCAAGTAGGCCAAACTTTTGCAGTAAAATAGCATGGTTAACGCGGTCAGAAGCTTTGGAGAAATAAAAGTATATAACGTCGACACCATGGCCCGCATCAACAGCCTTGGTCCAGCTGTCCCGCGCCAGAAGCAAGTTTGTTGTACAGGAGTGTCCGCGGCGACACCCATGTTGTTCGATGGCGACAGCATTCGTGTTTTGCATAAAAGCCATCAAATCATCGGATACAATAGATTCCATTACTTTGGAAAGCACAGGGAGCCGAGTAACTGGGCGGTAATTTGCAGGATCACTGCGGTTTCCACCTTTATATATCGGGGTTATGATCCCCTGTTTCCAATCTTCGGGAACATGGGAGATATCGAACAGACGTTGGAAGTACATGGAAAGTGGTTCACAAAGTTGCACAGCAACCGCACGCAATGCTTCCGGTGTAATTCGGTCTACTCCAGGTGATGAATTTTCACGGAGCTGCATGATCTTGTTATATAGACGTTCAGCGGTGAACAGAATAGTAGAGAGTCTAGGTGGAAGTGGGGTGATATTCAACGAAGATGGTTGGCAATTCTGGAATACCGGCATGTGGTGATCTTTCAGTGTATTTGCGGCTCCCATAGAAGTCGATGTGGAGCC
>JACCGJ010019328.1:0-20700 GCA_013407085.1 Atriophallophorus winterbourni | reverse complement strand
TTCTTCTTATTTTTTTATTGTATATAACTCATAACTCCATCCTATGGTTATTGTTAAGCTAAATGCTTTTTAGACCATTACAACTTTGAATCACTTTGAATCACTTTGAATCCATTTGACAGAGTTATCTTGAAGAGAAAGGAATGAATGATCGCTGATATTTTGATGTTTGTGATCGCAAAATTTTATAATTGGATCTAGTTGCATTACTTGGAACATCATGCCGCGCTCAGAGTCTATTGTGACTCACTAGAGAGATGAATCAGTGAATATCAAATCTTTCCCAATCAACTCCTGAAGTATACATTCTTTTACTCCGTCTACCTTCGCATCCGAAATGTTTGTCAGTTTGTAAATAGTTCAGATATTTGATCAACTTCGAAGGCCGATGACTTAATCCTGGATTCTGAACACCTAGATTCTATAACGAAATGAAAATTCGAGGATTCGAGATATCTGGTGAATAAAAGCAAACAGCTGTAATATACCATAGGACATACGTATAAAAGTTCAACTTTTGCGGTATTAGAAACGCTAATGTCCAAGTTAACAGATTAAGATGATACAAAATATAAGACTGTACAAATTACTATAAAACAAATCGTGCTTCCCAGTTTGCGCTCATGTGGTATAGTAGGAACAAGAGTAATTTCAATTATGACATTGGTTGAAGATGTTTTGATGTTATGATGGATGCATCGTCGATGTTGCAGCAGAGATAATCGTTGCGTTTTATCATTTTATGCTTTGTTCTTAACTCAACAGTCAGGAAAACAGAACAAGACCGGAATGGAACGTTGATCGGGAGTCCAAGGTTCAAGCACCCAGTGAGTGCATTTGACCGTGAACATGGTTTGTATTTGTATGGGAACAACAGAGTGAACGTGTGAGGGTAAAGAATAATCGTGGGAAAGTGCATAGTGGGAACGACCGATGTAGGTTGACATGGGCGAGTCAGACAATTTGAATGTAGTGAACATGGGGTGTTTGTTGACAACTTACAACATGGCTCACACAACAGCAATTTCTCTACGTCAATCAGGATGGTGTCCTACTAACACTGGGTAAATATGGCTTTCTAGATAAGAGTGAGCAAGAAGGCAGCACTAAGTGTTTTCTCCTAACTGTGGACAACACAGTATTATTCAACATAAATAATCGTAGCGTTTGTTTGATGATCACTTCATCTGAAGAGGAAACAATTTCTGGCAGTAGACTGTTCCACAAAAAGCATACACGAACTGTGTGAAATTTACGGCGACAGTTTAATCGGGAATGTGGGATTTGAAGGCTCGGGTTGTGACTGCGTGTCGGGTGATTGGAACCAAATTTAAAGTGGGACCCGGTATGGATTATCCTGTATGTCAGGCTTAGTTCAGCTTGGATGCATCTGCGCTCTAAGGTACACAATCCAAGTCTAGTCAGTCGCTGCTCAAAGGGTAGATTATACAATCCAATGACCATTTTAGTTGCCTTATGTTAAATCCGTTCGATGAGCGAGATGTCTTTTCTCCATCCATAGTGTCCAAGGTTCAAGGTTCAAGGCTTTTAATGGTCTAAAAAGCAACAAGCTTAACAACAACCATAGGATGGTAAAAATTGAAATTTAAGTGTATAAACAATATAAGAGCAAAGATTAAACAGTATATAAGTGTTCTGGAAGCGAATAATGCAATAAAAATTCGTCTAATTTCGTTTTAAAGTCATGCAAGATAGTGGCGTGAGCAACTGTTGAAAGGTAAACTGTTCCAAGTAAAACAGACACGGACAGAGTAAAAATACCTTCTACGGTTCAGGCGAGAATGGAGTACGACCAGCACATATTCATGGGTCCGATAATTCCTCGTATCCCTTCGCGTGAACAAATCCTGTAAGGGATGGTTCAGGGTATGGAATGTTTTGTAAAGTAAGATAAGGTCTCCTCTGATTCGTCGATAGGGAAAATCGAACAGATTCAGTTGAGCTATCCTTTCTTTATATGGTTTGTTTCGGATGCTGAGAACTAGTTTCGTTGAGCGGTGATAGATTCGCTGCATAAGTTCCACATCCCCTCTTGAGCCACGGAGACATGACTGCACACCGTATTCCATGACTGGTCTCAAGTATGTATTCATGATCCTTGGGAATATCTTGGGCGAAAATTTCCCAAATACACGTTTGAGTAGATTTAGAACACGTGTTGCTTTTTTAAAGGCACTGTTAGTTTGAAGTGATTGTTTTAAACTGGAGCATATCCAGACACCCAAATCTTTTTCTTCACTGCAATTTTCAAGGACATGCGAACCTATGTGATATGTGAACTCTACTCGATTCCCACATCATGCTCCTGCATTGTTGCATTAAAAACGGCTAGTTGTTCTTAACTGACCAGCTGTGAAGCGTATCAAGATCCTTTTGTAATAGCAGACAGTCTTCCGGACTACGAATGCTGCGCCAAATCTTTATGTCGTCCGCAAATAACGAAATGTTACATCGAACAATTTCCAGTATTTCATTGGCATAAACCAAAAAGAGGATCGGACCAAGGACTGAGCCTTGGGGAACTCCGCTAGTTGCTGCAATTGGTTGGATAATGCACCATCAAAACGTACCTGGTTAGTGCGATTTGTTAGGTAGTCATTTAGCCAATTCAGCAACTTTCCAGTGATACCAAGCCTTTCAAGCTTCTGCAGTAGTAGGGAATGGTCAACACGATCGAATGCTTTTGAAATATCTAAGTAGCACGCGTGTATTGCTTGTCCTTTATCTGCCGATTTTGTCCAATCATCTAGCGTTACCAGGACAAACAGGAATAATTTCGTCTGAATCCATGCTGGTTCCTCGAAAGCAACTGATTATTCTCGAAGTGTTTCATTAGATCGTCAACAATGAGTCGCTCGAGTAATTTTGAAATCACTGGTAACAGAGTAACGGGTCGGTAATTGGAAACATCGGAGCGATTTCCACCTTTGTAAATTGGAGAAATTATTCCTCGTTTCCAATCTGTAGGAATCACTCCACTTGCCAGTGTTTGCTCGAACAGATAAGTGAGTGGTTTGTATACCAAACTCGCAAATTGCTTCAATATTTTCGGGGTTATTCCGTCGGCCCCAGGAGACTTTCCGGTTTTAAGATTAAATAAACCTTGGAGGACGCGTTTCTCAGTGACACTTATTTCACTTAGGGCAACCGTGTTTGAAAGTGTTGGATTTGGGCTGTTTATTGCATGTTCTATCGGGTTGAATACCGATGAATAAAACGTGGCTAAAGCATCAGCAGTTTCTGCTGCAGTTGTTGTTGGTCCAGCTGATGTGTTCACGGACGCTACTCCAGGTTTCACCTTAGCTTGATCGTTAACCATACGATATAGTATTTTGGGGTTTCGCTCCATCATGCTTGATATCACTTCTTGGAAGCACAACTTGTCTTGGATGACAAATTTGTTTACTTTGTTCCGCAGTAAACGGAATGTTTCCCAGGTCTCGGATGATGGGTTTTGCCGATGGTGTCGCCAAGCAATGTTGCGTACCGTTAACCACTTACGAGTTCGGCTTCTTAATTTAAATTCAAAGTTTTTTCTTGAGTTCCTGAGGACAAATTCGGAGCTCACTTCGATTGAACTTTTGAGATTAGATATTAGCCATATCCAAAAGTCATGTACGTTGCTGGTTTCCGGTTGGCAGTTAAACGTGTTTTTCAGAGCATCACTCAACGCCATAGTGTTGATCCGCCTAACTCTTTTACGGGCATCATTTGTTCTTACAGCTTCAAACAGATAGTCAAACTGGATGACGACGTGATCACTTAGTCCCAGTGGACTTTCGTAATCAGCGTTATCAATGTCATATTCATTGCTTGTCAGAACGAGATCTAAGAGTGAGGGTAAATCATTTCCGCGGTATCGGGTATTACATGTAATGTGGTTATAAAGAGGAATATCGTCAAACAACTCACTGAATGCGCGCTCGAGGGAGTGTTCTGGGTAAATGTTACTGCTCCGCAGATTCGGTAAATTGAAGTCACCCATAATAAAAAATCCACAAGTGTATCTGGAAGTAACCATGCGAATTTTATCCAGTAGGGCCAGATTGTAAGTTTCCTGTGCAGACGGTGTGCGATATACTACTCCCAAAACACAGTCTTCGCCGTTAGCTGGTCGGATTGAGCACCAGAGTGTATCCAGTAACACGATGTCTGGATCCGTAATCTCATGGCACAGAAGGTTTTGTCTATAATACAAAGCTACTCCTCCTCCTCCTCTGGTTTCACGGTCATGACGAATAAGTGACATTCCTGGTAATTCAAGTTCACTATTTGTTTGCTGAGTCTGCAGCCACGTTTCCGTTACGGCGATGATGTCTGGTGAACATCTCAGAAAAACTGCACGCAGTTCACCGATTTTGTTTTCGAGACATTGTGCGTTGGTGTAGATGCATTTCATAGTTGTTTTTCTCAACAAGGATGGGGTGTGGGGAAGAAGGCTAGTGGAGTGCAGAATATATGTTAGGCCGACTCCTCTAGAGTCGGCAACTGAAGGTTTTTTGCTTGCAGGGATGCTTGATCGTTTTGGGGTTGTACTGTTGGAACACAGTGATCTATCGTATCGGCTGAAATTGTTTCTGACACGTCAACAACTGATTGACTTGGTAGTGTTTCTATTGAACTTAGTGGTGCATCTATCTTTCCAATATGGTGTTTCGATGCACCTAGTCTAATTTCTCGCGGGATTATTCTGCGGCCATTTTCCAAACGAGTTTTAACCGTGTTCGACAGATCATTACGCAAGAACGTTATTTTAAAGGGCTTAGGACCGATGCCCTTATAATTCGTAGATTTGGGGATGCGGAACGTGTCCGTCACAGCTACATCATGCGATCCAATAGTGAAATGTCTCCATGGCTTCAAAAAGATATTTCACTATTGGATCGCATATACCACAGAGCCTCAAAGTTGGTCATTGGGCTCGAAAACCTACCATTTGCTGACCGACTAAGTAAACTGAAGCTGACGACGCTTGCACAAAGGAGACTGCGAGCCGACCTCCTCCTCACATTCAAAATCCTTAACAGTGTTTCCCACCCTTTGGATACACTATTTCACCGACGAACATCCAGCAACAACCGCGGTCACAACTGCAAGTTGGAAATACCCCACTCCAATCAGAACTGTCGCAGGTATTTTTATTCTGTGCGTATTTGTTTCGCTTGGAATTCCCTGCCAGCCAATTTGGTAAGCTCAAACACTTTTTCTATATTTAAATTAAAACTAGACGATTTCCTGAGAGCCAATCCAAATTATGCGCCGAACTATTTATAGTCTATCGTTACCAGAATTATTTTGATTTTGAAATTTTTCTACACACATACACTTGTACCTATAGTTCAACTGCATGGTTATTGTAAAGTAATTGCTTTTTCAACCATAAAATCTTGAATCTTGAATCATGCAAACCAAGTATATCACTGATGAATCTCCATTGTAGCTGATCGTGTTTGCGCTGCACCGCTTTATCAGTTGCTTCATCAGCTTCTGGAACTCTCAAAAGGATTATACTTCGATCATCCCTCTGTTTCGTTTGGTTTTGTTGCTGGTCCTTTCGGGCCCTTTTCCACCAGGGCACATCAGCAAAGATCCTTGCAGTGGTCTCTGAACGCTCCTTACGCAGGAGAAGATCCCTTTCAGAGTGTACTGTATGGTCCAAAACGGGATGTGTGTACGTATTAAGTATCTTTGACAATGATTTCAGTGGGAAACGTCCCAAAATACGTCTGAGTAAGCTGAGTACGCTGTACGCACGCTTGTAGACGGTCTCACAATACAGACTGATTTTCAAAGTTCCTCATACCCAGATACCGAGATCTTTCTGTGATGTACTCTACTAAGTCTGATGTGAACGTTCCATTTCTCACGTATATATCTTTATTTCTTCGCGAATAAAAAGAACCGAATGAAACTATTTCGAAAACCATTAACATGAAACTGATAAATTACATGTTTACCATATTCTGTTCAAAGTAGTGGTCTGTTAGACAAGTGATTCAAAGTTGTAATGGTGTAAAATCTCAAATACTTTACAGTAACCACGGATTAAAAAATATAGGGAATGCATGAAAACAACACAAATGTTTTATCCATATGGAAAGACAGCTTGTTTATTTAGGTACGAGGTTGGATTTGGTCAACATACACTTGTCAAGTTCAGCCTTGAACCTCTTCATGCTTGATGCACAAATGATATGTGGAGGAAGAGAGTTCCATATAAAACAAACTCGGACAGCAAAGAAAAACCTTTGATAATTTGATCTGGAGTGTGGAATAATTAACTTGTAGCCCTGCGATCTGCTACCACGTGCTTCTTGCCGATGAAACTGGTGTTCAAGTGGGTGATCCACTGTATGCAGAATGTTGAACAGCAGGATCAAGTCACTGAGATGTTTGAAAAATATTTCACATTTAGCAACATACTAACACATTAGATTCCCAGGTTATTCTAATTCATTATGTAGCTTACCTCTTGCCATGTGGAATGACGCAAAGATTTCAATGAAATCACCTCATCCAACAAATACAAAAGTTGCAAACCTTCCTGCTCTGTTAACTCTGCGCCCGAAACCTCGCTACATATTTGGCAACCCGATTTAATCGTAAGAATTTGCGAGCATATTTGTTCCAAACCGGAGATGATCTCCCCGTTGGCGAGCAGCCAGTCATCATGCGGAATATCGCGCCATTTCGAATAATTCGTATCCAAATCCACCAGATTTAGTTGGCACAAGCATTCGGAGAGCTCGTTCATTGTTCAAACAAACTCCAAAATGCGCGCTTGCTCACTCGTAACCAATGGTGATGCACTTTGGTGGAGTATCAGCTGATCGCGTGACGCGTTTGTGTTTGAATTCATCGAGGTGTTCGGAGGCAGTTTGACGGTGACTCGAACGGCAAGAATCATCGTTTCGGGTAAAATGCCGAGTAGATAGGTGTCGCAATAAAATATACGGTAAAATAAAAAACTACTCAATTCACTGTTGTATAGGTTTCTTACAAAGAACCACGATGTTAAAATACAGAATCACAAAGTGATTCCTGGACAAGCGCTCGAGGCGCATCTAAAAGACCAATGTATTGTGGCGCTAAGATCCCCATCCCATACACACGACTACCAGTTTCGGGCTGTTTGCCGTCATCAGGTGGAGACAGTAAGATTAGGTTTAGTGAGACTTGAAACAAAGGAGAAGTGGTAAACAAAGTTATACTTGAATGTCAATGTTGCATAGGGTTCGTACAAGTTTAACTTTGTTTACCGCGTTTCCACTGTTTCAAGGGTCACTGAACCTGATATTACTATATACACTTGATGACGGCAAACAGCCATAAACCGGCAGTAAGGTGTAATTTCGGGGGATGTGAGCAACACATCACTTTGGTCATCCATAAGCGCCTTGAGTGCTCGACCACGAATAACTATGTGATTCTGTGTTTGAACACCATGGTTCGTTGTACGAACCCCTATGTAACAGTGGAATTCAAGTAAAACCTTGTTTACCATTTATCCACTGTTTCAAGACTCGCTGAACCCGATCGTACTGTCTCTAGCTGATGGCAAACAGCCAGAAACCGGTAGTGGTGTGTAAGGGATGGGGATGTGAGCAACGCAATACATTACTTAATTCAATTCGTTGTTTTCGCTCAACCAACCAACAGTTTCTGTTTGTGTGACTTCATCAATCCGAGGTAGAAAAAGAAGAAAAATGACTTTATTTGTACACGTAAATTTTCAGCAATCAAATTTATTAAGCCACACAACAGTCCTGCCAAACTTTAGCGCTGCTCAGTAGGATCTTCAGTAGTTTCACAAAGCTGGTAATCTTACGGATAATTAACACCTATATCCGGCCAACATTGTAGTACGCTGTTCAAGCATGGTCCCAATGGTTACAAAAGTACATACATGACCTTGCTGCAACGCGTATACCACCGCGCTATAAAACTGGTGAACGGACAACAGGCCATACGAGGAGAGGATTGCAACTCTGAACCTGTTTGACTTTTCGTACCGTATACCGTACCGGGATGACTTGATCCTGCTGTTCAACATTCTGCATACAGTGGATCACCCACTTGAACACCTGTTACATCGACAAGAAGCACGTTGTAGCAGATCTCATGGCTACAATTTAATTATTCCACACTCTTGATCAAATTGTTGAAGGTTCTTCTTTGCTGTCCGAGTTTGTTTTATATGTGCATCAAGCCTGAACATATTCAAGGCTGAACTTGGCAAGTATATGTTGACCAAATCGCACCTGAATACACAAGCTGACTTTCCCTATTGACAAAATATCTTTGTTGTTTTTATGCATCCACTGTATTTTTGTTTTATGGTTATTGTAAATATTTGCTTTTTGAACCATTAAAATTTTGAATTAATTTGAATTGTTTTAATGAAAATTAAATAACGGAATTCTGATGCGGAATGACCTTCGATACATTCAATTCAAGTTGCTTACTGAGCAGTTTAAGAATCAGATAAAAATCCAAAGGGCAGAAATAGTTTTCCATTGGTGGGATGACAAATGTAGATGCATGGGTTAATATTTTTAGTTTTCTTTTATGCTTGGTGAGTTTACAACATATTCTGGTAGATTGTTCCAAGTAAAACAAAAAATGTCGTCTACAGTTGAGTCGCGAGTGAGGGACAGTTATAGTCAATGTGTGAGTTCTTGTCTTATGCAAGCCCTGTAGATTAAACAAGCATTGTAGAGGGTGATTTGCAGTATTCAAAATATTGTAAGGCAAAATCAAATCGCCCCGGAAACGACGACGAGGATAATTGAATAAATTCAGGGTTTTGATTCGCTCGTTGTATGGTTTCAAGCCTCTCGTATGATGGAATCAATTAGGGCTAACTGGAAAGCAAATCATAGGAATCTCCCGAAGGATGTCAGAATGAGTGACCCAGACTTTCTACACCGAAACCGCCTAATGAACCACGGCGTCTACAATCTGACGAGACTCCGATTAGAAACACTGCGGCAATCCCGTATAGAAATTGTGCACAATGATTGAGTATGTTTTGGGTTATCATAACCATGAGATTTTCTGGGATTCGACGATAGTATAGTTCCCAACACCTCTTCTTTGGTAATGGTTATTGTGTGTAATGCTACAGGATGCGTTACTCTTGAATCCGTTGTATATCCACGCTTTCATACGGACAATATACTGTATCATAATAATTTATGAGAACGTCCTCAGTGTCATCTGCATTGGTGGTCATTCCGGAGTGTGTCCGTAAGGCCGCAACTCCTGGTTTCAATGAACACAGCTTGTACATAATCTGGTAAATGAGCTTTGGATTCCGATCCATTTTAGACATTATATCAGATTGATACTGTATTTTTTCTTCAGTAATAAGTTTAGTAACATGGTTCCTTAGTGTTCCAGAGGTCTCCCATGTGGTTTCGTTAGTTAAAGGGCGATGGTTTCTCCAAGCCATATTTAGCATTTTAATCCATTTCCGAGTGCGACTGCGAATATTACATCCGAATGCATTTCCACACTGTTTAGGTACGAATGCTGAGTTAGAGTTGATTTCCTTGTTAAGCTTGGTCAAAATGCTGGACCACTGCTCTTTTACTCTGGAGCATTCAATTAGTCAATCGTTAATCAAACATAGGGCGTTTGACAATTGAGGTTGGCATACCTTTCTGATGATTTTTGTTGTATCGTTTGTTCCCTCTGCTCGACATAGGTAGTCAAAATTCAAGACCAAATGGTCGCTCGAACCTATAGGACAATCGTGTGTAATGTTTTCGACTGAAACTTTTTCAGTTGTCAAGATCTTATCGAGCATTAGAGGCATATCTGTCCCTTCGTAACTTGTAATGCTTTTCACGTGATCATACAAGCGAATTTCTTCAAAGAGCTGCTGGAAGATGGCCCCAGTGGAGGTCTGAGAAATTCTGTTAGTCTTCAGCAAGTTAGGCAGATTAGAGTCTCCCCTGACCACCACTATGGTGAACACCGTACTTAACAACTGGAAACAGTATCGATACAAAGTTCCACGAGAGATCAAAATTGTCAGAAAACACCTGAAAACCTGCTCTATCGTGGAAGTTGCCGGACCTGTTGGTACTGAGCACAGTGATGCCGGGACTCCTGCCCTAAAAAAACGGATTTCGACCGACTCTATCGGAGTCGGTGATGTAATATACCCATTAACACGAGGGCCACAATCTTTGACACGTACTCAACTTACCTGCTCAAATATTCATCATCCAACACTTTTATCAAGATCTACCATCAAATGTTTATACACCAACGCACAATGCTTGATAAATAAGTTACCCGAACTAATCGAGCTTCGTCAAAAATATTCAGCACTCCTGATAGCCGTAACGGAAACTTGGTTCAATCAGCAATTAGTTGAGGAGGAAATTTCCATTCCAAACATGTTTCTTTTTCATCGTACTCGAATGGATCGTGGAGGAGGCGGTGTTGCTATTTACTATGATCAACACCTCACGTTCAGAGAAATCACGGATAATGATTTGATACTGGAAGATACACTTTGGTGTTCACTTGAATTAGCAACATGTGAAAACTGTGTTGTTGGTGTGATTTACCGACCACCGTCAGCAGACGAAGCATACAATGCTAGTTTAATTGAGAAAACTCAGCTGGTTCTTTCCAGATATCAAAACAACGTCCTGATCATGGGTGACTTTAATCTCCCGAATTTACTAAAAAGCGAGATTCCACCGGTGAACTCTCTTGATCATCTATTCTACAAAATGTTCAACGAAATTCCTTTATTCAACCACATCTCAAGCAGCACTCGCTTCAGAGGCACAAACATACCGTCCATTCTCGATCTTGTTTTGACTAGCGAGGAAAATGTCATCGAGGATATCCGTTATGAAGCACCTCTTGGAAAGAGTGATCATGTAGTCATTGTTTTCGACTATATATCTGAAGCGATAAGAGTAAGTGATGCTCAGAAGTTGATAAGAAAAATCGATACGGTTGCATTATCAATGTCTCTTCAAGAAGTCACCGACTGGGCACCGATTAGCACTGATGTCCAACAATGCTGGTCATCGATAATTCAGAAAATCAACCGAAAAATAGAACTCCACTCAAAATATGTTTCAAAACAACTGAAAAAAGGATTCAAATTCGTGATCCGGAGTCGAACACGGAAATGGATAAAGGTGAGAAACTGTGAGTGGAGAAGCCACATACTGCATTCAACACCTGAATCTTGGGAATCTTACCGTTTGTTGAGAAACAAAGTTACTAAACTTGTCCAGGAGGATAAAGAAAAGTATCAAATGAATCTGATGGATAAAATTGAACGAAATCCGAAGCTCCTCTTCCAGATCGTGAACAGAAAGGCCAGGGTTAAGCCAGGTGTTTCTGCTTTACTTATAACAACTGGATCTACATCCACAGCTCTCGAAGCCGCTAACGAACTCGCTCAATTTTACTCAAGAGTGTTCTACCCTAACGAGCGCGTATCCTACGATATACCTGCATTCAGGTCGCAGAATACAATACACGAAATCGTTGTGAAACCCGAGAGTGTCCTGGTAAAGCTACGCGGGTTAAATACAAAAAAATCCCCGGATGCTGATGAAATAACACCATTTATCCTAAAGCAATGCGCCCATGCTCTATTCTCACCACTCTCTGACCTTTTCAACCTGTCCTTGAGTTGTAGCACGGTTGCTAATGACTGGAAATGTGGACTAATCTCTCCGATATACAAAGGAGGGAACCGATCTGATGTGTCTAACTACAGACCAGTCACGTTGTTGCCAGTGGTCTCTAAAGTTCTCGAACGACTTGTGGCCGACGAACTTATCAAACACTTCGAACAAAATGAGCTTCTTTCCATCGCACAGCACGGATTCAGGACAAGATACTCCTGTCTCACCAATCTTCTCATAACTCTTGATAATTGGACTCGAGCCGTGGACGATGGATGCCCTATCCATGCTTGTTACTTGGACATGTCTAAAGCTTTTGATCGTGTTAACCACAGCATACTGCTACGAAAATTGGAGCAGCTCGGGGTATGCGGCAGACTATTGGCCTGGATAAAGGATTACTTGACTGGTAGAGTTATAAGGGTTAGAGTTGATGGGGCACTATCCAGCCCAGTAGAAGTTACAAGTGGCGTACCTCGAGGCTCAGTCTTGGGGCCAATACTCTTCCTCGTGTACGCGAATGATATACCTGAAATCGTACGCAGAAAAATCATTTTATTTGCGGATGACATCAAAGTCTGGACTAGCATACGCACCATAGAAGATTGCCAAATTCTCCAAAAAGATCTCGAAGCACTTCATAATTGGTCCTTGCTGAACTGCTTATCATTCAACATCCAAAAATGTAAAATGTTAAACGTTGGTAAATCATTCGAATTCACATACTCTCTGGGATCTCAGCAACTTTGATGGGTTACTGAAGAGAAAGACCGGGGCGTGTGGATTAGCAGTAACCTGAAGTCTTCACGGCACTGTTCTGTTGTATACAAAAAGTCCTGCCAAATCTTAGCATTGCTCAGAAGGATCTTCGGTCGTTTCTCAAAGCAGATACTCCCACGTATAATTAACACCTATATCAGACCAACAATGGAGTATGCTGTTCAAGCATGGTCCCATGGTTACAAAAGGACATGACCTTGCTGCAACGGGTATACCACCGCGCTACAAAACTGGTGACCGGTCTATACAACAGGCCATACGAGGAGCGGATTGCAACACTAAACCTCTTTGACTTTTCGTACCGTCGTATCAGGGGTGACTTGATCCTGCTTTTCAATATTCTGCATACAGTGGATCACCCACTCGAACACCTGTTTCATCGGCAAGAAGCATGTGGTAGCAGATCGCATGGATGCAAGTTAATTATTCCACACTCCAGATCAAATTGTCGAAGGTTTTTCTTTGCTGTCAGAGTCTGTTTTCTATGGAACTCCCTGCCCCCACATATCATTTGCACAACAAGCCTGAACATTTTCAAGGCTGAACTTGACAAGTATATGTTGACCAAACCCAACCCACGTGCTGACTTTCCATGTGTATAAAACATTTGTGTTGTTTTTATGAATTCCCTATATTTTTAATCTGTGGTTACTGTAAAGTATTTGCTTTTTGGACCATTAAAACTTTGAATTACTTTGAATTTGAATGATCAAGATTCTGGTATGATATCTCGAGGCAATCAAGCGTAGCATGTCGAGTAGATTCGTATTATACACTTCCTGGGCTGCTGATGGACGATAAATTACAATGATTGTGCAATCTTCGCCTGTAGTTGTTGTCAACAAGCACCTTAGCGTGTCCTGAAACATACGTGATTTCTCTACATTTGAGTCTCTGATCATAATAGTGTGTCACACCTCCTCCACGCGATGCAGGGTTTCAGCGGAGCAGTGACGTGCCAGCAATCCCTAACTCACTTTCGTGGATTAACGGGTTAAGCCAAGTTTCGGTAATTGCAATTAGCTGAGCTCGTTTAGTCTCACACCGAGCGACAAGTTCGGCAAATTTGTTAATCAAGCATTGGGCATTTGTAGCCAAGAACAGTTTTGGCTCAGTAGCATATCGGTCATGCCTATCTTTCCAGGTTGAGGCGCAAATTGAATTATCTTTTTTTACCAAAATAGATTGCTCCATCTGGATTTAGTCCACACTCGGGAGTCATTTGGGGTGGATCTGAGCTCGATTCCTGATTGTGTGTCCCACCTGAAGATTCATTTCTTGCTTCCGATGATAGGGCTTCATCAATCCAGACAGCATTTGATGCAGAGTGGGCTGCATTTATATCAGTATTTCTGTAATTGCCAAGGATTACACCTTTTGGGATTTTGTGTTTCCAGCATTTCCAGTTGGAACGTACAGTATCAACCATGGTACTCATCAGGAAGTTTATTTCTAATTCACGTGGCCCATTACCTTTGTAATGTGTTGAGGAAGGCAGTCTGAAAGTATCAACGACGACGGCCTTTAGACACGAATAGTATCAGTCACAAAACTCTATTGTCTGTAGTAGAGCTCAGCTCGCTCGTTAGCCTCAGGATTGCCTACCAGCTCTTGAACTCCTAGGATGATGAAATTGCGGTTTGATGTCTTTCTTATGTCTCCTGTATTATTCCTCGGTTCATATTATGCAATAACAGCATGAATACGAATATCCAGTGAATTGTTAGACCGAAGTAGGTAAGAATTTAGTAGAACGTTTTCCAGATCATGTTCACCTTGTAAGTCTGGGTTTATTCTGATGAGGTGAATCACGCCGTCTAGTTAAACGAGTCAATACTAATGGCACTACAGTTCCAAGTTTCATAATTCCCCACAGTTCCTTCCATTTTTCTTCATCGTGCCTTTGACGGCTCAGGAACGTCAGTACAAATGACTCAAAAAGTGTGCCTTACGATTGGTGGATATGTTGTTTCTTTCATCCAAAACATTATCCGTTTAAGAATCAGTTGGTTGTTTTAATGCGGATTGTTTTGAATTTGGTTCAGACACTTGCAAAGCACGCGGATCATCGGAACAGCTCAGTTGTTCCGAATTGCTAGGTCGAATGTCTCTATGTTGATCATCGCCTTTTTTACCTTGCTGCCTCCCTATGACCCGAGATGAAACACGATCTTCACGCCCAAGTCTAGGCTTCAGTTTGCCAATCAACAAACCTTCAATTCTCGGTATGCTGTCCTCTAAATTCAACATTCCCATATTAGTCACAGTCTGTGAGCTCGCAGTCGTCTTTGTACAGTTTCTAGGTTCAAATCTGCATAAATGACAGATATAGCATACTCCTTGTCTTTATTGATAATTTTAATATCATCAGCAGACAGGGTAACGTCAACTTTTGCACACGTGACCGCCATCGCGGGGCTTCACTTGCAAGGTCATGACGTCGGGATTAAAAGATTATCGATCGATCAACCATTTAGCAGCCAAAGAATTCCTCAATGTTTCGCTGCTTGATTAAGAGAAAAGACTGTTGGAAGTCTGCAACAATTAGGCATTATAGCTTTCTCTTTATTCAATTATTAAAAATAGATAAGATGGATACATAAAGTTTGCTCACGCATTCTTTCAACAAAACAAAGGCGAAAAGAATGCACAAGAATTCAGGTGAACATATTTTAGAAAATTAAGACGGGATCCAAGATTTATGGTGAAAAAAGCAAATCGCTGTACAATACCATAAGATATACGTATAAAAGTTAAACAAATCATATTTTAATATTTGCCTTCATGTACTTCAAAGGAGGAAAAAGAGTAATTTTAATTATGACTTGGAGAGAGTACATTTCCATCGAAAATATATGTTTGGGTAATTTGTTTTCCAGGTGTGTGTATGTATAAGAAGGAAGCACTAAGGGGTTTCAATAAACTGGGGCCAACATAGTATTTTGTTCCACTAGTGTATACACAATTGGTTCCCAAGGTTGTCACAGCCGGGGGTGGTGGTGGGGATAAGCTCCCGCTACCTACAAAATGCTCCCATACGGCGTGCGTCTCAAATAGCCTCTGACAACCGAAGCCCAACTCCTGGCCTGCTCGTGGCGGAACTGCTTCTACTGACAGGAGAAAGAGCTAAGGCGGGTGACTGGCGCCTCAAAACCAGTTCGCTTCGGGTAGATGGAGCTCGTCAGCCTGGGAGGGCAGTCCATCTAGGGGATGGAAACCCTGACTCCAACCTCCGCTTCCTGCGGATTACACAATCACAATACTCCGCCGAGGACGGTCCCAAGCCCGTCTGCAAAAGGAGGAGGGTTAGACGCGGGGTCAGCAACCCCACTCTGTAAAAACCTCAAACCGCTACTGAAACCAAAGCAACATGTCATACCAAAGGAAGATCTCCATGCTTGAATCGAGAAGAAACCTCATCTGAGGAAAAAATGAAGCAGACTGGTGAAAGCCCACCGGAAGCCAGTCAGCAGATGAATCTTCTGTCGATGAAAGCAACAACAAAGATTGCCACATAGAACGTCCGTACGATGTATGAGACCGGAAAGGCTGCACAGGTCGCGAAAGAAATGCAAAAGTATGGTATACAACTGCTGGGAATATGTGAAAGTAGATGGAATGGATATGGCATGTTGATTTTGACATCCGGGGAACGGATTATTTACTCAGGTCATGAAGATGAGAACCATAGTCATTCGGAAGGCGTCGCCATTATGTTATCCCCAATAGCTGCAGGCGCTCTCATTGGATGGGAACCCGTTGACTTACGGATAATCACAGCCAGATTCAACTCCAAGGGGAGAAATGTGACGGTAATTCAATGTAATACGCCCACAAACAATGCTAGCCTTGAGTCGAAAGAAGAATTTTACGTGCGTCTGCAGTCTGTCCTAGACAAGACACCCAAGCGAGATATCAAGATTTTGATGGGTGGCATGAATGCGAAATTGGGTCCAGACAACACAGGGAGAGAATCTGTGATGGTGTTACTGCCAATCAAATCGATCACCTATCGATTTCACGAAAATGGAGACATAGTCTCCTTGAAACACGCGTAATGCGAGGTGCGGATGTTGCTTCAGACCACTACCTTCTAATGGCCAAAATTAAAATCAAGTTGAGAGCTTTCTGCGAAACCGGCAGTCGGCCTAGTGTAAAGTACCACACGCAGAAACTAAGGGAAGAGCGTACAAGAGAGATTTTCTCAATCTCACTGAAAAACAGATTCGAATCGCTCAACAACTTAACCCCTGAGCTCCCAATAAATGAACACTGGACCGCTCTGAAAGACTGTTCGCAAGACACTTGTAAGCACGTAATTGGCAGACGGGTAAAGAAAGACAAAGAGTGGATCTCGAGTGAGACTTGGACACTGATCAACTCGAGAAGGCAGCTGGAACAACAGATCTTCCGGTGTAATGACACCAAGCAGAAAAACCAACTGATCGAACAATATGGCTCCCTAAATAAAGACGTGAAACGAAGTGCCAGAAGTGACAAGAGGCGGTTCTATGAAATGCTGGCAACGGAGGCGGAAAATGCAGCAGAAAAGAGAGACCTGAACACCGTCTACAACATTACCAGAACCTTATCAGGAAGGAAAATACCTTACGGCAAAATAATAAAGGACGGTGAAGGTAACCTTATCAGTCAGGAATCGGTGCAAAGAAAGCGATGGATGGAGCACTTCAAGGAACTCCTAAATCGACCAGCACCTACTTCAGTCACTGACATCCCACCTGCAGCAAATTTGCTAGACGTAAGCACCGACCCCCCGGTCGAAATGAAATCCTTTTTGCCTTAAAATCGCTAAAGAATGGCAAAGCACCAGGCCCAGATGGGATTCCACCAGAAGCTCTGAAGGCTGATTTGGACACCTCGGCTGATATGTTACTTCCTCTGCTGCAGAAAATCTGGTCAGAAAGACGGGTCCCAAATGATTGGAAGAGAGGTCATTTGGTCAAACTTCCTAAGAAAGGGGATCTGAGGCTATGCAAAAACTGGCGAGGTATCATGCTGCTCTCAGTCCCTAGTAAAGTACTTACACGCATCATCCTTATGCGTTTGCGCGACGCTATCGACCAAGTGTTACGGCCAGAGCAATCAGGCTTCAGAAAACAAAAGTCTGGTATCGACCAAATTGCGACCCTCCGCATAATAATTGAACAAAGCATTGAATGGCAATCGCCTCTTTGCCTCAACTTCATAGATTTTGAGAAAGCCTTCGACAGTGTGGACCGCGAATTCATATGGAAGCTTTTGCCACACTATGGGGTCCCACCGCTGTACATGGACCTCATAAAGCAGCTGTATGAAGGTGCCTCCTGTCAGGTAATTCACAACGGAAGACTGACCGATCCATTTGCAGTTGAGACTGGCGTTCGCCAGGGATGCCTGTTGTCCCCAATGATTTTTCTGTTGGTAATAGACTGGATAATGAAACAGACAGTAAAAGGTGAGAGGAATGGTATCGATTGGAAGGAATCCGAGCATTTGGAGGATCTGGAATACGCTGATGATGTCTGCTTGATATCACGTGACCCCCAACGTCTTCAGAGAAAGACCGATAGACTAGCACACTTTGCTTCATATGCAGGACTACGCGTGAATACCGAAAAAACAGAAGTCCTCCGTGTGCTAACTGATGAGCACCCATCAATCACCATCAATGGTAAAGCAGTCAAAGACGTCACGCAATTCGTCTACCTCGGCAGCATTGTTTCAATAAGTGGTGGCACGGACGAAGACATAGTCGCCAGAATCGGCAAAGCAAGATACGCGTTCATAGCTTTGAAACCCATTTGGGAGTCGAAGGTTCTATCAAAACGCACGAAACTCCGTATATTCAGAAGCAACGTCAAATCCGTGCTACTCTATGGATCGGAAACCTGGCGAGTGACAGCAAAGTCTTCTGGCCGCTTGCAATCATTCCACAATAATTGCCTTCGTCGAATTATTGGGGTAAAATGGCCAGAAAAGATAAGGAATCAAGACCTGTGGCAGATTGCTGCTGAGGACCCGATCGCCCAGCAGATCAGTAGAAGAAAGTGGAGATGGGTTGGGCACACCTTGCGGAAACCTTATGATGACATCACGCGTCATGCTCTGGTATGGAACCCAATCGGGAAGAGACGGGTCGGACGCCCAAGGCTATCTTGGAAGCGCTCGTGTGAAGAGGAAATCCGCAAGTGTGGACTTAACTGGAACGACATCAAACTGGCTGCTATGGACAGACCAAAGTGGAGACAAGTTGCCGAGGCCCTATGTTCCTCCAGGAACTCAAGGGATTAAGTCAGTCAGTGTATACACAATTAATACTGGTTTTCGTATGTAACGATGATGTATGGATGGCCCCAACCCTGAGAGCCTGACATCGTGTGGGTTTGTAAACCGTCTTCTGAGTTTGAGTTTTTAGTAAAATAACATCAATGTGCGTCGGCGTTAACTGGAAGGGATGTGAAAGATTGACTCAGATCATTAATAATGGGGATAGAAGAAAACTCCTTTTTGTCTTTTCCATATAATTGACGACTATTTTCCGTTCTCAGGATTATACTTGCATACAACTTCTCAGAAGGTTGGATTTCAATCTGAATAGTTACAGAAAACTGAGAAACGATATCTGGATCGCGACTTTTTTAATGTTTTTTTTCTAACAGTCTTGGAAAGCGCTGGAAACTCATGGAGGCAAAACGCTCAAGACGGAGAAAAGAGGTTTTTAGGGGCAACAAATATCAAAAAATTGAGGTACGAAGATGTAACATCACACTCATGGGAAACGTCATCGTCCGGGAAAATATTGAAATCAATGCTGTTGAGCATATCTGAGCAATGAAACCTTGTCAAGGTCACATGCGCTTTCTGGATATACCACTCTCGCGGCGGTATTCAGTAATACAGGCAAATTCTGATTTTCCCATATCGGATCTACGCGTGCAAAAGCTGTTAATACTCTCCAGGTCCTCAAAGGGATTAACGTCATCAGAAAGAGCTTACTCTTCGCCATCGACTGGTTACATTTTCAACATCATACGATAAACTACCGAAGCGTATTGCAGGATTCAATACTGATTTTGCTCTTATTCTTGAGCACCGCTTTTTTCGCGCTCACGATATTTATCATCAATCGTTCAACAAAACCACTGCTTGTACACTCACCACTGAACAGTGCTGTTTACAATCGATTGGAATATGTTTGAGACCGGTCGTGTATTCGTAATGCACGAAGAGATTTTAGTGCTATCGGTTAGGGCACGGTCAAGGTCAGTTGACACAGCTGCCCACATACGTAAAAGTACATAACTAACGGGGCTATGGTAAAGTTATTCTTAAAGAAAAACAAAAATCTAATTAATTAGTAGGTATAAGGTTATTAAAAACTATTTACTTTCGCATCAGTGCTGTGCGCCAGAATGTGGAGATTTCTGCCCAATCCACCTTATTGCAGTGCTGCTCACAATTCTGACCGGATCACCCCGAAAAGTATACAAAGCGCATCGGCAGCGTGTGTACGGTTTGCCAACGGGCGGTAAATCCTAAGGCGAGGTCGGTCACGTGTCACGCTTGTTTGTCAAAAGTGCATGCAAAATGCGACAAATCGCTGACCTCGGATTTGGTATCGATTATTGATGGAGATAATGGTCCCGGTGTTTCCCAGGTTCGCAAGGCCAAACTATCAGTGATATCCTCGGAGGCGAAAACCCCTATGAAATTGTGACGCGTCTAAACGGAGTGGAATCCAGTATTCAAAAACTGGATGAACTATTAAAAATGTCATAAAGGCACCATTGTTTCACGACTTAGAGGTTACTGTCAAAGAGCGGCACTTTGTCTGGATCAGGCTTGTGCTTTCACACACACACACACACTGTCAAAGAGCCGATAGAAAATCCATCATACACGAACAGGCCAACATTTGCCCAGATAACCGCGCAGATGGTGACTAAAATGGGGAAGCGTTTGTTGGGATCAGTGACTCCTCGACTTAACGGAAAAGAGAACGGACTCAGAAAAATCAATACTGAAACGACTGACTCAAATTATAAAACAAAATCCGCGGTTGTAAACCTTAGCGTTATATGTACAAACGTGACCGAGTCGCAGGAAACGCTGTTTGAAGCTAAGCAAAAACATGACTTAGCTGAGTGGTATAAACTCTGCAGTCAGATGAGACAGGCCGCAGTTACTCCCTCATCAATAGTTTGATTATACCGCCACTTGAATTCTGCTC
>JACCGJ010019327.1:0-10436 GCA_013407085.1 Atriophallophorus winterbourni | reverse complement strand
GCATCGATTGAGAGCATATGGGCTTGGAGGCTCGCTTTTGAAATGGCTTCATAGTTTTATCGCAGATCGGCAATGGGCTGTGCAAATCAACGTGTCCCTTTCTCGTTGGAGGCCTGTCAGCAGTGGAGTACCACAAAGGTCGGTTTTAGGCCCTCTCTTATTCATTCTTTATGTGAATGACATAACACGTAGTCTGCAATCAACTTGCTTGATGTTTGCAGACGATCTGAAAATATGGCGCGCAGTTGCTTCATCAACTGACCGTGAAATACTGCAAAAGGATATAGACGCCATCAGCAAATGGGCATCAGTCAACGATCTTTCGCTGAATGCTACCAAAACGAAACATTTGACGGTAGGCGTTCTGGACCCCTTTGATTATTACATCGATGACATGAAGATTGAGAGCTGTACGGAGACCAGAGATCTAGGCACGATTGTGACTTCCAGCTTGAAGACCGCAGCAAACACTGCTCAAGCACGATCAAAGGCCTTGCGATGCTTGTGGGCCCTACGAAAAACGTTTGCTGATTGGTCTATTCCTATGACAAAAATACTTTTTGGCACTTACGTTCGACCACTCCTAGAATACGGTGTTGTAGCGGCGTTTCCCTGCACCGCAGCCGAAGAGCGACTTCTAGAAAAAGTTCAACGACTTGCGACGAGATTTTGCACCAGTATCTGCAAGCTACCATACGCAGAACGATGTCTGAAATTGAATATTTTCTCACTAGCCTACCGCAGGGTTCGTGGTGACATGATACTCCTCTATCGGATTGTTTGCCGGAACGAGCTTCCTGGCCTCAGATCGCTTTTTGTAGTTATATCTGACCATCGCACAAAGGGCCACAAATTTCGGTTGCTCGTCCACCGGATGAATCGTCTGTCGCACTGGTACAGATTTTCACGTGTTGTCGGCACTTGGAACTCACTTCCGGCCAAGGTTGTTGAAGCGCCAAGTCTATCTCTGTTCAAGAACAGCACCGATCAATTTCTCTGGTTCGCCAAAGACGACTGCTTTGAGAAACGAATCCACCTCCCAGGATACCCGGGGCGTTGGTAGTTATGCCGGTTCAAGAAAGAGCTTAAATGGAACTTTTGTACTCCTTCTGCTCTAAATATAATTGTATTGTATTGTATTGATTCTGGTCAAGAGGTCGATGTCATTTTTATCGACTTTAGTAAGGCGTTTGACCGCGTGCCCCACCGCCTTTGCTCGTCAAGCTGGAGGGTTTGGGTATTCGGGGTTTTCTAATTAAATGGATCAAGGCATTCATCTCAGGGCGGTCAAACCGTGTCGAGGTGAATGAAGTTTTGTCTTCAGAGATGATAGCAGGCTCCGGAGTGTCGCAGGGATCTGTCCTTGGCTCATTGTTATTTAAAGTTTTTGTGAATGATATTCCGGACGCGGTAGCGATCGATTGTCTTTTATTCGCGGATGATCTGAAACTGTTGGCCTCTGTCAGTTCCTGTGATGGCCACAAGCAACTGCAACAAGCAGTTGATGACTTAGTCAGTTGGACACATCGCTGGTCACTGCCTATCAATGAGGACAAGACAGTGGTCATGCGCATAAACTCCGATGACACTGGTAGTGAATACTTTCTTGGAGGTAAGCCTGTTAGAGCGGTGACGGTCGAAAAAGACTTAGGGATTCTGGTTATGAATTCCTTGAAGTCGAAGGCTGACACTTGTCGGAGAATAGGCAGCGCTACCAGGATGCTCTGGGCCATTCGGCGTTCCTTTGCGTCCATTACCCCGCAAATGTTCCAGACACTTTTCTCTGTGTACATTCGTCCTTTGTTGGAATATGGGCTGCCTGTTGCATTTCCTCAGTCCAAAGGCGAATGCGACTCCTTGGAGAGGGTACAAAGGAAGGGAACTAAGATGGTTTATGGAATGCGCCAACTCGCGTACGAGGATAGGAGGAGCTTGCTGAAACTCTAACCCCTAGAGCTTGGAAGGGGAAGATATGACCTGCTCCTGACACGCCGTATTCTTCTCGGTCAATATGGAGACGAGTTCCTCCAGTACTTCCGATTAGTAGGTGAGTCAAGGACTCGTGGACATGACTTCAAGTTGCAGAAGGCTGAAGCTGAGTAATGCGAGCACGCTATCCACGCGGGTGGTGAACACTTGGAACTCTCTACCGAAAGGGCTCCTGCCTTTACCATCTGAACAGCTATTCAAAAGCGCGTTGGATCAGCATTTGTTGAGACGGATGGACTTGATCCCCGGAGTGATATAGTGGTGTTCCTCTACTCTCAGGGTTTGCCTTGTCAGCAGAAGTCACCCATGTCTATTACTGTGATGAAGCTCAAACGGGATTTTATCCCTTCTGCTTTCGATTCAGAAGATGAAGAAGAAAAGAAATGGTGCAAATGAAGATTTAATTGTCACAGTTAAAATAAATTTATGAAATAAAGAAAGTTCTTTTATAAATATATAAATTGACTTCTTCGGAATGTTGGTGGATGTGATTGAAGAAAAGTATATAAAAAACCGAAGTTAAATTGAAAAAAACATTATAAAATGGAGGGGATGAGGAGAGGTTTTGGTTTAAATTGCAGGAGGTTTGGGCCGCTTGTACGATCCAGGAAAGTCGAAGAATTGTCGAATAAGGGAAACCAAAACTTCTCCAGTAGGGCTTTCGGTTCATATAGAAGAATCAGTCTTATGCGGAAGGAACAAGGGCCAGTATCGGAGTTGGTCTGGGAGTCGGAGACACTGGAACACAATTAAAGATATTCTCTTCACCATCATGGTGAGAGGTTATCAAAGAGAAATAGTAAATCGATTATAAACGATAAAAAAGATCACAAAAAACAGTATTTTTGCATTTTTGGCGTTTTTTCTTTTTTTGTTGTTTTTAATAAATACATACAGTATTCTAAATGTGGCCTTACTATTGCCTTGTAGAGGGGCAATAGCACCTCAGCTTTTCTGCAAGTGGGGGCTAAACCTAGTCGAAAGAGTTCCCTCCTGGCCCTTTGAGCTGCAGCAGCACATTGGTCAGCCCACTTAAAGTTTGCGGAGACTACGATTCCTAGGTCCTTAGTAGACTTTACCCTACGGAACTCCGTGTGAGCTGAGGGCGTAGACACAATCATGTTGCCTGCCAGTGTAGAGAGCAAGTGACTCTTATCTAGGTTAAGGGGAATGTCCCACTTACCCGCCCATGCTGTTACAGCTTCCACGTCACTTATCAGATCGGGGTTATCCGACCTACCGACAATTTTATCGTCGTCAGCAAACATATAACAGGGTGAGCGCAGTTGGTTGGCTAGATCATCAATGAAGATGAGGAACAGCAACGGCTCCAAGACTGAGCCCTGGGGAACCCCACTCGTTACATGGGCACTTGCAAAGTAAGTATCATCTACCATGACAAATTGGAGTTTAGAATACATTGTTGCTCAGCAAGAATAACATCGGGCACTCAAATCGGGCTTTAGGTTGAAGGTGCCATTTATGAACGCCGCCAAACCCTATCATGGCCTTTGAGGACGCGAAAAGTCACCTCCTAATCGACGGTGCCTAAGTAATGAAAGATATGAAAACATCAGGCGGCCAAGCACACTTTCCCTCGCTGACCATAAGTCATGCTAGTTGCAAGACGCTTGTGTGCACGGTGAGTCGTTGCTGCAAACTGATCTTCATTGTCATCACCATGGACAGCATTACACCGGTAGCAAGTATCGGGTGCTCAACTGCAATACAACCACGATATATTGAAGTGCCATAGAGGTGCGGAAGAGCGGAACCTAAAAGCTCTTGAACACGTAGAAGATTGAGCACAGACACTGATGCAAAGATGCCTACACGTCGAATCAAACATGCATTCAGCCAACTGATGTGAACGAGTAAAGCGACATCAGCATGACAGATTCTTTCACTGTCACTCATCATAACGAGCTCAACTCGCAACATCACTTGACAACATACTAAATTAATCAGATATTTCATGACGACGTCTACAACAAGACCGACATTTAAAACGGTTCTGCGACATCACTGAGAGTACGAAGCCACTGCGAACTTTGATTTTGATCTTTCCACTTGGAATAAGCCTTAACCAGTGCTCCTTAATAACTACAAAACTGTATGACGTTAACGCTGATGATGTTACCCTAAACCGGGACTGAAATCTTATTAGCCAGAGGTGGTGAGCTGCATGCTGAAACAGGCTGGAGTCTCACTACCATTTCTATTTTCTTTCTCCTATCTGTCTAGGCATGGGCAACCTGACAGTATCTTAGCCCACGTTCAGTCGCTGACTGTACGGCACTTTGCCTAGATCAGGCTTGTGCGTTCATTCATTCATTCATTCAGCCAGTGCTGACAAGACTGGTTTAATTAAAGTTTCATTGGGAGAGGTCCCACTGGTATGAGCTGGCAATGACCAACACCAAAATATTTCTATCCGTTGCACTGATGAACTCTGCAGCATCAACGAAATTGTTGCTTTGCAACTCAAAGAGGCACGTCGTGCCACCAATGAATATAAGGAATAGGAGAGGACCGAGTACCTTACCTTAAATAACCTGGCTACGTTTTTTGCTTGGACGACGTGAATCCTCGCTGAACTGAAAGGTTCTATCAATGATGAATGCTTTATTTAAAGAAATTGTCCACTTTGCTTGTTCTCTTACATTAACGTGATCGTTGGAAGTTGATGATCCCCTGAATCGAGCGTAGAAGGCCTCAACTGCATTCACTTCATTGGGCATTTTTTGGCTATATACAGAAAATAAAAATCTGGCACGGTGCGACGTAGATGACAGCAATCTGGCTACTCAAAACTGAAAACGGTTTTTACCTTCCTGTTCATTGTGAGGCGTTAGCTTGAAAAGCTGTTTTACTTGACGTTGAAATTAATTAAATATTATTCAATCAGTCCGTTCCGCCTTTCGAAGATCATATACTACTCATCTATAAATTCTGACTTCAAAATAAACGTGATCCAATCGGCGTGCAGTGTTTCCCGGGGTAACTCACCAGTTCAACCAAAGCTTTTTGGGTGTGATAAACCTAGTATATCTTATCTTCGACCGAAGTAGAAAGTCGTAGATGAGTAGCTGATGCACAATGCTCCATTTTCGACGAATCCTTTGTCATTAAAGCCGCAAAACATCGATATTAAACACCACTGATTGATGGCCATCCTACTGTAATATATGCTTGTCAAACGGATCTCGCAACTAAACATAAATAGCTATGCAGCATTGTAGGGAATCGTTGGGGACTGTGATGCTTACTTTCTGGTGAAACTTACACTTAATAAGCGTTTCGAGAACAAATAGAGCTACTTCTTAGGTTCTATCTTGATGTGTAGATGTTAGAAACTTGTTCTTGAAAATCTTTACGAGGATTTGTACATCCCTTTCAATACACAAACAAATCGAACAAATTCATGTTGCTTGTAGGTTGCATCTTGATGCACAAATGTTAGAGACGTGCTCTTGAAAATCTTTATAAAGGGATGTCTATGTCACTTTTGGTAGATAGCCCAGAATTTTTTATCCGGTTTTTGTTTCTCACACACCTGCATTTGTAGTTAGACTGTCTGATGATTTTCTTCTGTCTGTCTACACCGACATTCAAGTTTTTAATCTTTATCACAGTCATCATTTTAATTTGGAAATGCGACTCCACCAAATCTTGACCGGATCCTGCAATAATGGAATCAATCATATATCGTTGGGAACCCTCGGGTCTGTTCATTTCATGGTATGGTTGATTTTTTCATAATACACCTGGACTTAGGCATACGCCAGTGGGTGTGACGTAATTATCGTTAACGAAATGTTTATGCGGGTGCAAATTATTCCCGGCGTGGACATCGGCAACACCTTGGTGTCTGCAGTCAGTTGCAGCAGGAATGACGGCAAAGTATTCGATTTGTTTTTTATTTTATTTTGCCTTTTAGATTGCCATCGCAAACAACACGGGTATAAGAATCTACGAGCCCAGTGTAAGTGTCTTCTTTCCTACTATCTATGCAATACGTTTTTCAAGCGAAATGTCTTGGCTGCTTTGGGTTCTCTATCGTCAAACCTTTTATAATGAAACATCATGTGTCTTTTTGCAACGTACTCGCATATCGCCTGTGGGACATCTGAACATCAGTTTATCATGCATGGGTCTGGCTCAAGAGTTTTGTTTCATATTACGAGAATGATAATGAATGTGATTTCTTGGATCCGATGCCAGTCACTCAAAGAATAGTAACACAGTGTGGTTAGATTTCACTTTCAGTGTCAGCCACCCTTTATGTGTATGAGTTTATCACATGCCTGATACTGGCAAAGTGCCCCGCAGTCATAAACTTTACGTGGGCTAAGATATTGAAGTAACGAAGCAGTACTGCACGATTGTCAACCATCGTGACACAGGGTTGTGACACAGGGTTGTCTTTTTAATTCGTGGGCACTACAAAGCCTGTTAAACGTGATTGCTTATTGATTTTTTGACTGAATTGAGAAATCGTTTGATTGTGAGGTGTTGTACACATCTTTCATTGCTGAAAGGTATACAATGATTCACTACACAATGATTCACACGACTGTGGTATGTATGTAAAAAATCACAGTCTGGTCCAAGAAAAGTGCCACACAGTCAGAGACTGCACATGGGCTAAGATACTGTCAAGTTGCCCAGGCTTAGACAGAGATGAGAAAGAAAATAGAAATAGTAGTGAGACTCGAGCGTGTTTCAGCATGCAGCTCACTACCGACGGTCAACCAATTTAGCACAGCACATAAGTACTGCACGTTTGCACATCCGTGTATTGGCTAACATGCTGGCAGGTTGTCCAAGCCTAGACAGATATAAAATGTAATAATAAAATGGTAGTGATATTCCAACGTGTTTCTGCATTCATCTCACTACTGGGGGGTGTTAGGTGCACAGCACAGAAGTACTTCTTGATTTTCAACCACCATGATGCATCGTTGCAATGAACGGTTACTTATGTATGAATGGTATTTGTAGCACAAAACTTCACATGATGAGACAGTGCAGATATTTCACCTACCGGTATCGACAGCGAACGATTTGACCTAAATCCACTTTCGAAAATTAGCATCACTGTCATTTTTGAATATTGTTGCGTCACAGCGACTATTAATTTTTTTAATTCTTTATCAATCCTTGTGGCACATATGACCGGTTTGCTTAGCACGACGCGGTATACGTGATATGATTTCACCTACTAGACATGGTATTGGTTTGTCGCATTTATTTCCCAAACTATTCTTGTTAGCCTTTGTACGCCTGGATGCGGTGGGGATGTAGGTTGACACATTGTTCGAATTTACAACTGTGTATGTATTAAAGCACAAGCCTGATCCAGGCAAAGTGCCGCACAGTCAGAAACTGCACGTGGGCTAAGATGCTGTCAGGTTGCCCGGGCCTTGACAGATATCAGGAAGAAAAAAGAAGAGGAAGAGATTCAAATCTCGACTAGTTCAATTGAAAGTCGATCGTCATATCCGTCGATGCCCCGCGGCATCATTTTCTGATTTCGCCTGATCCACCTTAACTTGTGACCATTTATTATTCATAAATAGTAAAATGATGAGGCACCATCCTGATCATATCATGCAGATTGCTTCCTCCTTCTATAATCTTTTCACCATTTTCATTTTTGTGTGACCAGTTACTTAGTAATGGTTCAGTGCGGATCAGCCTATCCGATGTGACGTGGTTCCTTCATAGTCACATCAACCAACTGACTTGCTCTTCAGTCTTGGGGCTTGCGTGGGCACCTTGTCAACCCTTCCCCTCGATGTTTAAAGCACCAGGATTCGCTTTGTTGTCGGCATCCACAGACGGATCTCTTCACATGTGGTTTCCTCGCCATCCTGCAAAAGATCGTTACAAAGTGCCTACCTTTCATGTTGGTGAAAGTTCTTCGGAAGTTGAGAGCGTTCATAGCTACGATGCTTATCAAAGTCCACCACTCGTCACCACTGAGAGTCCCAATGCCCAGATGTGGGATTCTTCGCTCGTTGGAAAATTGCCAGGTACGTTCTGTTTTATCCTCTGCTAAAAACCCTGTCAGTGACATCGACTGATTCTTCTATTTCACTCAGCGGAAAGATTTTCCAAAAGTAACCAATATATAAAGCTTCTCATTTGCATGTATTTCCATGTTTAACCGATTATTAGTTTTTTTCATCTTTTTCCCAAATTAAGGTGTCCCAGTACAAGCTGAATTTAGTCCTGATGGTCGTTTTCTTGCCACCCTCTCCCGGTGCACTGATTCGTCAACTGACAAAGAACTTTCGGTCGTTCGTATCTGGTTTTTCATTTCGCAACAATGTCCTCCAGCAACGTCTGACGAACTTATCCCTGGTAAGTTCCGCGCTAAATTATATCGCTCTCTCACAGAACCACCAACTTTGGACGACTGGGATTATGTTACATTGCCACATGCGTCACCGGCGGTTTCGTTCACTTGGCGATGTTGTAGTCGATATATGCCTACGTGAGTCATCACTGCGTGCTTTTCTTCAACATTTGTTTTCGTCTGTATTGACATTCTGAGACCCCTTTGAAGTGTGACCTGTTTATTATGTTGAGTTGACTTTAAGAAATGATATTTTTATGCATCATGTCCGCCATAAGAGATGGTATAAAGGGTTGTGTAGTTTATGGACACATTGGGCTTTATCGCGACAAGCCGAAACGAGCTGCTATGGTTTGTGCAGCTATCATTACCCATTGACTACCTTTACTTTTACTTTTGTGCGGCAGCAACACCACTCGGCGCTTGTTCGAGTCAGCTTCTCTAGCCTTTGCACAACCAAGTGCGACCTGCAAGGTGAGTACTACCAATCGCTGTGGGAGAGATTGCTTCTCCCGAATCAGACTGTTTAATCATTTGAAACTGATGAGCATTGGATCATCATGCGCTTGCGACGTGCATTCCTAGTTGACTGAAGGAAGCCAGCAGCATGACCCATTACGCCACACAAAGATGGCGTCCTTCGGGTGCAACTCGTACCAAGAAAGTCAATGGATAGAAGTCGGACAAGCTCAATTTCAAATTTGTAGGTAGTGGTTTAGTAGCAGCTTTGTACTGCACAGACAACATGATGTTAAATTAATATGCCAACGGTACTGAGTTGTACTGCAATCGGACAGTATTCCAGTCCATACACCGCTTGTGAATGCGCGGCACTTTGTCTGGTTCCATGCTTATGATTCCATACCATGCTATGCTGCTCGCCATTTTTGCAGCTAAACTCTTTTAACACTGAGTGTCTGAGGTTACCTGAACGAAGTTCACCATTCATATTGAAAACACAGACAGCACTCGTCCGATCGGGGGCACTTCCACGCTGGCGTCATGATGTACGTTCAGCAGTCGAGAGTTGTGAGTGATTCACCCCAACTTGTAGGGTCAATGTCTTCATATCTCTTTTTCTAACGTCTTTCTACCACAAGGGCGGTCTGCCCACAGGTCGACTTCCGGATTTCCATACAGTAGGTCTTTTGGAGCAGGATTTTTTTCCATTCTAAACACACGATCCAGTCAGCGTAAGCGGCGCTGTCCTCTACGTAGTCTATTAATCCACTCCGGTTAACCGTCTCCATCTCCATTCTTAGCTTTTGGACACCGAATGCACTCATCACTTCTTCGGTGGATGGTGTTTGTCGCGTTTGGGTGGAAGTGTCATCCCCGCACTCGGCACTCTCTTCTACAATCAAGGCGCAAACTGCAGTGGAAGCATATCAAAATCCGCCCGACATTCGCGATGTGAGTTCTCATTTTGCCACATATGACGATTGTGCCGTATGGGGACAATCGAAACAGTTGTTTTATTTGATGCACCATTTTCTACTATTCTTTTGATTGGCTTCTATGTTTTCTCCACCGTGTCCATCCATCCTCTTTTCAAACACGTGCACTACGAAATCGCTTCCTGCCTCCTCTATTTTTGAGTAAATGATGACTGATTATTAGAATTCACGTTTATGGATTTGTTGTTATTTCACTCTCACATTGAATTACCTTCGAACTCTGGGCATGAATGGAACAATCTTCTGAATATGCTTGGGAAATTGTCGCACTGTTACCGGTGTTTATTTTGTTGTCGTTGTAAACGCGATAAGTAAGCAATCTTCCATCACGTTGACGTATCAGTGTGTGTGATGTCTAATCAATGTTCTACGTGACTGTTTTTCAGTGAATTTCATGTCATTTCTTTCGTCTTTGTGGCACATTTTTACCACCTCTTCGTCACCATCGTCCCTTGACGTTTATTCATCGAATCATCGCTCGCTTTTTGTAGCTGCCTTCAATGATTTCCTTCCCGGTGGAGTGTGCTCTGTTTTCTGAGCGAACTGCTGCGGTGACAGATTCGCCAACAAACGGCAGCACTTCACCTGACAAGCACCCATCCGTGATGACGTTCCCGCTTCCGAAA
>JACCGJ010019325.1:0-13332 GCA_013407085.1 Atriophallophorus winterbourni | reverse complement strand
TGTGAAGCCGGACGAAGTTTTTATGGCAAAGACACCTGGTCTAATATTTGCTCTATCGTTTACAAGTCTATACAAGATCTTCCGATTCTGTTGAATCAGAGAAATCAATTGCGATTTAAACGCTTGCTTATCATCTCGAATTGAGCTGATAACCTTGTTTCGCATTCGTGTAAATTTTGCTCAAGAATCAGCTGAGTTTGTACCCTCGTGAAACTCACACGCAACTGCCCTTTGCTTCATCCACTTTTTAGTCCTGCTTCGTTGTAAAAAATTATTTCGTTGAGACGTTTTCTTTAAAGCAAACATTTAATGTTCCTCCAATATAGATTTGAGTTGCTGTTAGAGAGATCGCCAATGACTATCGGGATCGGAGTAATACAGTTGTGCGTAACTAGTGCTTTGCTATCTAGACATACAGAGCACGGTAGTTCACCATTCTGACGCATTTCGTCCCGTCACTATTGCGCCTAGCGCTACAAACGTACTCGAATTCTAGGACAACGTGATCGCTTTGTCCGATCGGCGGTTTATAAAAGATATTCTTAGCAGCTGTGAGATCTGATGTAATTATAAGTTCCAATGTAGACGGCTGGTATGATCCTCTCATACGAGTAAATTCAAAAACTTGGTTATAAAGGGTAGCGTAATCCAAAACGGCTCGAAGTTCATGTTCAAGTCTCTCTGATGGATGATCAATCCGGCTATAGACCTGGGGAAAGTTGAAGTTTCCCATTATTATTATTTGAGTATTGTATCGCGTTGTTACATAGCGCAAAGCATTAATCAGTTTATTGTTCAGATCTAGAGTTGCTGTTAGAAAACTAGTCATACAATAATGCATTGGTCTCCTGAAGTAAGAGTCAGAGAGCACCAAAGTGTGTCAGTGATATCAAGGATCTGGTCATTCATATCTCTACAGATAAACAATTGCTTGAAGTAGAATGCTGCTCCTCCGCCATCGCCTAAACGGTCACGCCGTAATAGAGACATGTTGGGCAAAGAGAGTTCATTATCAGACAATGAGGCATGGAACCAAGTTTCTGTTACTGCAACTATGTCTGGTGCCGTTTCATTACAAATCTCGGACAATTCGATTAATTTGTTGAAAAGGCTGTTCGCGTTTGTATAGATGTACTTAATCGTATTTTTCGTGAGTAATGACAGGGTGTAAATCGAAGTTATTGGTCCGGCTTCTTTGGATGGTAAAACATGTGTGCGTCTTATTGGTCGGCGACGGCTCGAATCGACAATTGGTTTTCGGTGTGAATTGCTCAGTCCGACTCGATTTGAGCCTTGACGTACGATGTTTTTTGATGAATTGATTTCCTCCATTTTGATGGAAACGCTGCCATCCGCTAACTCCAAACGGGAGAGTGTTTGACTTGGTTTGGGTGGGCTAAGTCTAACATCCTTGGGTAGTGTTCGTTTCCCTTTTGTCCATTCCGACCTTACTATTTCGGCCATAGCGCTGGTCAAGAACGTAATCTTCAGATCTTTCGGTCCATCCCCCTTATATTTTGGCGAAAAAGGAACTCGAAAAGTGTCCACAACAACATTAGAAATATCGAGAGAATACGCAATGTAGCGCCATTGTTTGACGTCGTGCTCTAAGGTTTCCTGATTCGATGCTCTAGAAGTATTTTCTGGTACACCAAGTAGAACTATACTTCACGATACCGTTTGTTGCCTGGCGTTCAAGCTGCCCTTCCTTTCCCACCATGGTACATCGGGATATATGCGGCAGTTTGAGTCGGAATCTGACTTGAGTAGGTATGCATTCAGCAATATCTTCTCGAAATCAGCCTCGCATTTTAGTGTTACCTTGAGTTCGTCCTCTTTCAGATGTTGTACTATTTCTGCGGTTATTATTTGCTCAAAAACTTGTGATACCGATGACAGCAATGTCACCGGTTTGTAATTTTTAACTTCGGAACGGCAACCACCTTTGTAAATAGGTGTTATTTGTCCCAGTTTCCATTCTTTTTGCACCACACAAACTTGGAGCAAATTATTAAACATGCAGGGTATAGGTTCAGATAGCTGCGCATGACAGGTTTTAAGCTGCTTTTCAGTTATCTCGTCTAGTTCTAGAGATTTCTTTACGTTTAATTTTCGTAAGTGCTGCACTACCACCGTCGGAGCAATCAATACTTCACTCAAGGTCGGTCAATAAAATCGAATGAATTGGTTCCTTATCAGTCTCCATGGATTTCGGCGAAAAAATTCCGGCATAATAGTCCGCTAACTGGTCAGCGGTCTGATTAATGGATTACCTGAAGCCGGACCAAGTTTTTATGGCAAAGACTCCTGGTTTAATATTCGTTCTATCGTTTACAAGTCTATACAAGAGCTTCGGATTCTGGTGGATCTGAGAAATCAATTGCGATTGGAACGCTTGTTTATCATCTCAAATTAAACTGATAACTTTGTTTCGCAGTCGTGTAAATTGTGCCCAAGAATCTGCTGTTTTGGTAGCATTATGAAACTCCCATGCTATTGCCCTTTGCTTCATCCACTTTAAGCCCTACTTCGTAGTATAAATTTATTATTTAACGATATTCTCAACAGCAGTAGGATCTGATGTAAGTATTATGTCAAATGTAGACGGTCGGTCTAATCCCCTAATACGAGTAAATCCAAAAACGTGGTTATAAAGGAATGCGTAATATAAGACGGCTCGAAGTTTCTTATTCAATTGTCTCTGATGGATGATCATCCCGTCTACAGAGCTGGGGAAAATTGAAATCTCCCATTATCAATATTTGAGTATTGTACCGCGTTGTTACACAGCGCATAGCATTATTCATTTTATTGTTTAGGCTGAGAGTTGCTGTTGGAGTACGATAGATCCCTCCAATAATGCAATGGTCCCCTGAACTAAGAGTCAGAGTGCACCAAAGTGTGTCAGGTATATCAAGGGTCTGGTCGTCCATAACTCTACGGATAAAAAATTGCTTGGATTCGAGTGCTGCTCCTCCGCCATCACCTAAACGGTCACGCTGGAATAGAGACATGCTTGGAAAAGAGAGTTCACTTTCAGACAATGAGGCATGGGACCACGTTTCTGTTATGGCAACTATATTTGGCACCGTTTCATTACAAATCTCGGACAGTTCAATTAATTTGTTGATAAGGCTGTTTGCGTTTGCATAGATACACTTAGTCGTATTTTCGTGAGTAATTAAGAGGTTTAAACTAAATTTTTTGGTCCGACTTCTCTGTAGTCGGACTTACCACTTTTTTGAGTTTGAGCTCTGGTAGTTACGAGTATCAAACATCTGGAAACCGTTCTGTCATTAAATGCATGTAATATGAAAACACGCATTACATTTCAGTTATATCAGTTGTTTACCGAGATCCCGAACAGTAGTTCTATCTTACACCGACAAACTACAGTAACATCATCATCTTTGCTTTAAAAAGCGATATTTTTAAATCGCATAACAGAAGAATTAATGGAGGTAGGATCGACATCAGCTTCCAATAAAATCTGCAATTTGCTCTTTATTATTTAAACATGCACTATATGAGGACCTACCTCGCCAGACTCTCGGTGTATTCACAATGCTTGAGTCGTCGCTCTCATTTTAATATTACCATACGGAAACGGATCACGTAGTATTTTGAAGGGTTCTCTTTTATAGTGTGAACTCGTCCTATTATCAAAGTGATGTGTTGCTCACATCCCCCAAAATTACACTCCACTTTGGTCATCCATAAGCGCCTTGAGTGCTTGACCACGAATCACTATGTGATTCTGTGTTTGAACATCGTGGTTCGTTGTACGAACCCTATGTAACAGTGGCATTCAAGTATAACTTTGTCCTATTATCATTTTCACTAAATGATTCGATGTTAAAACTTATCAGTGTTGGCGGTTCATCCTCTTTCTCACTATCAGGATGAAGACAAAAAGCGGAAATGATGGTGATTGCCTTGTTAGCTTAATTGGACTGCTTTGAAAAGACAGGTTACAGGAATATAAGCTGGCGCTGTAGACGTTAGCTTAATCATGTTGAATGGGAAACAAGCTTTTACATTTTTTACATTTTTGTGATAAAATGCCTACCTCAACATGTGGTTGACTCATTGCCTGGCGAGAGTTAAACCGAAATTGTACTTACAAAAGAACATCATTCGCGAGCCATACATTTGATATACTCTACTCGTTATTTACTATTATTTGTCACATTTCCATTCACATCATATTGCTGTGGTGTTGCGAAGTATTAACATTTTAACCATAAATCTTCGATTTCATGTAGAAACATTTCTATACACTTCTGGCATTACAGCAAACATTGAACTAGTTCACAAGTGTGACTATTATCCACTAGTACTGTTGGTGACCAATGACAGTATTCACCAGATTACAAAACCGTTGAAGAATCCCTTCGGTGAAATAAAGTTAAGCAGAAGTTTCAGCAATTCAATTCTTCAAATAACGAATTATTTTTTATGCAAGAATGGTTCAAATTTGACAGTCGCCATGGCGACCAATATTCTTAAACTCTGATTCGCTGCGTTGAATTTCTGTCTTTCGTAAACGAGGATATAAAGTTCGCATAAGCTTTTTACCTCAATCAAAATCGTTTGTCATGGACCCAACGAATATTACTTCGTGGCCTTATGTGGATAATCCATTCGATCTTTTCATAGATTGCGATGCCGTCAGAGATGGTCGCCCAGGAGCAAGTCCAGTCCGATGTGTTTTATCAACAATACTTGGAATATGGTCAGGTTATATTATACCGATTGTGTGTATTTTGAGTTTATTTGGAACTATATTGATAGTTATTGTTTTCTTGCTTCATCCAAGCCGTCTCACTCGTCAAACACTGTTCATCCTATTCATGTTTTGCGCCAATGCAGTCACCAACATTTTGTTCGCTTGGCTGTGGATCTTTCCAGCAAAAGGTGTTCCCTACGCAACGGGAGGTAAAGCGTATTGGTATATATTATACTCGTCTGAGTTTGTTTGTAAATGGTTTCGATTCTCGTATTCATTCTCGTCAACCACCGGATGCAATTTCCTACTCGTTGCATCGATCGATCGCTTTTTGTCGATTTACTTCCCTGCAAAGTTTCAAAATCTACCGAAGGCACTTGGATGGTATATTTGCTTTGCGACCATCGTCGTTAGCTTTGTTATGATGCTACCAGTCGCGTTTACGATCTCTTTACATAAAATCGGAGACAAATTGATCTGCTGGTTTCCGAATAAATTTAATTTTATGGAGTATTATCATATTTTGTTTTCCAATTCCGCGCTCGTACAACCAATCGTAGTTGGAGTAATAAATTTGACGTTCCTCGTCCGCATTCGTAAGTTGTTGCATACAGATAATCAGACGAAAAACAGCGATGCCGAGCGAGCGGCCTATCGGTCATCTATGATGTTATTTTCGTTGTCCACCGTGTACATACTCTTCACCATGCCATTGAGCATTGCCTACGTTACGGCATTCAGTCTCTCAAGAATGTACCAAGCAGTAGATGTGCGGGTTCGCTTAGCTTACAACATTGCTGATATCGGGTGGAATTTGTATTTTTTCCGGGAGCTCATCAATTTGCTTCTAGTGTTCTATTTCAACGCAAATGTAAGACGCATTCTGACTGAAACAATGCCATTTTTGTCTCGTATTTCATCAACGATTAGCCATTCGTAGTATCTCAGCCCACGTGCAGTCTCTGACTGTGCGGCACTTTGCCTAAATCAGGCTTGTGCTTTCACATCACATCACCCTTCATTTGTTTTACCCGTGATCAACCAGTCGTTTGTGACATCTCTTTTGGACAAAATTGGCCGACGAAAATTTTACTTTGAAATAATCACTTGGAAATTGTGTGGTCCACTACTGCTTCAAGACAAACACAAAACATGCTCATTTGTGTCCGCTCAACTTTCCGAAATGAAATAAATGATTTTTTGTGTGACTCTCTGATGACACTTGATCGTTTCATTAATAAAATGCTATATCAAACATTGTGTGGATAAAAGTGGTGCTTTATTTCATTTTCTTCAAGTTTGAATTTTTTCACTCATTCATTTCCTTCTAGTTCAACTTTCTCTATGCCTTGTGTGATCAGGTACGATGAACGCATTTTTAACAACAATAAACTTTTGTCAGATTATCTAAGCTATATATTTTGGAATGCCCTAATTAGGGTTTCAAATAGTAATACCACTAAAAGCGCATAGGCACTTTTGAGATACTCGATTAATATATTTAGAGAATAGTTTTAAATTTTTAGTTTGATTCGTTATACGATTTGAGTCTCAATCGGCGGCAACAATATGAACTACGATTAATAAATTCCGTTTCCGCTTTCGATGTGCTGAAGCATCTTATTGGACCATCAGATCTCATCGAAATTTTGCCATGTTGTATTGGTATTGGCTTCTTTGGTAGGAGTATTTATAAATAAGTCCAACCCTTTATGGTCAATCGATATTGTCCTCTTTGCTTCATTTATTCACGGAGTTAATATTAGGTTTTCCATTCAGCAATGTTCGGCTAGAAGAACAAGTAATTACTTAGTCGGATTGCCAATCTCATTTGGCTACGTGTCACAGACTGCTTCAAAGCCCTTATCAAATAATTGTTATAGTCAATAATCAATCAATATTGTAATCAAGTATATTCATCTACAATCCCTCAATGCAGCTGAGCGCACATTGGCCACACACTTATTAGAACCAAGAGGCCACGGACTGGGATAAATGCTGATGTTTAATCGTTTGCGAGAGTTGGGATCAGTTTTAAGAATGCCTCATCACCGTTTACGATAAAGCGCCTTATTCTTAGAGCCTGATAAAAGCTGAGAGCAAAGATCGGGTGACCAGTACATGACGTGGCGCGTTAGGATGAAGAAACTCACCGTAGTGCTGAACTCAGTGGGCTGTATTCGTTTACCTGGGTGGGGTCCAAATGATCCACATAATAGTTGGCTGGAAACCATTACGAGATATGGTTGTAAACTGAAGTCAGTGGCGCCAGTCATAATTTTTATCTTATATTATTAATACATTATATTTGAAAAAAGAAAAGCTAACAAAGAAAAATCACAAAATCACATGAAATGAAACTACAAAAAACAAGACGATTTTAGCGCATTTGCGTTTGCATATTCAGCTTGCCCGTATTCCTGTTTTTCACGTGCTTGCTTATCTGCTTCTCTTGCTTCATTTTGTTTGGGACTTTGTCTGGTTCCAGACTTGTGCTTCATGATGGTGGTGATGATGATGAGGTGTTTATTCATATATGATATGCAGGCAATAAGCTATGCTTTACAAGACCTACAAAAATGTATATCGGGTCGGATGGTCGGATGCCATACGTGAAAAACATACTTGTCAATATGGGCATCTAGTGATCATTTTAAAAAACGTCATTGGTTTCAAATTGTACAGCATAAGTAGGTAAACTGTTACCTAATTGTACACTGCGAACGGAAAATGCGTATTTGCAGCAGTTCAAACTGTTATGTTGTTGGTAGAGTTTAGAAGAGTGACCGCGCAGATGTGTGTTGTGTGATAATTGGAAAGTCCAAAGACGAGCTTTGGCGCTCTGAGGGGAGGAGTTTCAAATAGCTGAATATCTTTTTTCAACCAAGGATGCTATGCTGGTATAGCATATTCCATTTGAGGGCGAATATAGGTTGAAATCAATTCGCAGATTATATTGGCGTCAAAAAACCCAGGGCTCTTCTAAGGAGACCCAAGTTGGTTTCAGCTTTGCTGGCCGCGAGTCGACATTGCATAGAGGTTTCCTAACTGACTGAATAAACACGCCTAAATCTTTTTCGGAGAAGGTGGGTTGAATAACAGTTCGAGATATATAAAGATATGAAATGATCCACTTGTCCAGACACGTGAGATTTTTGATGTGAATCTCTGTCTAAGAACGTTGGCACAAGTTTTAAATTGTTATCATGTTGGGGTATTTTTACGATTTTTGTCGAGAATAATTTAGTAAGAAAACGAAAAAATTATTCTCTAATAAAGCGTCATTGCGCCAATTTATGCTTAATGGATCACCCAACTACTTATACCAGGTCTTGTCGCGTTTGCACATGCTATTCCGAGTGATGTTGCGAAATGGCAGTTTTTAACGCTGCTTGTGGTTTGTTTTCCGAAGGTTGATGGCTTATCAATAACTAAACGGAGTTGACTCTGAAAGATTCTCCATGTTTCTTGAACTGATGTAAGTTCAGGGAACTCCCATCGATTAGTACCTCGAATCATGTCATGGTTCTCAGTTATGTGTGCCCCTTTGACTGTATTCCAGCTGTTCGTTTTGATAAAAAATAATCAAATTTCATGAAGCCATTATCACTTAATGTAGATGGAGCTGTATGATATGATGTATATATGTGGTCCAAGTAACAAGCAATGAGAAACGTTCACCACAGTAGATAGAATTTGACCTGATCGGAAGCGTTTCGATGTTGCACTCAGTGGAATCATTGAAACCACCTAGCAGGAGAAAATATAATTACTGAATGAAATCAGGTTTACTGCAGAATATATAGTAATGACTAAATCAGTAGAGTAATCAGAGAAGGTACAGGATAAATCAAAGCCAATATGCATTACTGGTGATCAAACAATATTCAAGATTCAAGAATTGTGGTTGAAAAAGCATTTAACTCTAGTATAACCACAGTGTTGAAATATAGGTATATATCATCGATGCTGTTGGTTCGCCCATATATTGTTTATCATCTACGAACAGAACCATCTTGCCGTCCTTCGGTGTCGGTAAATCATTCATGGCGATCAGGAAGAAAATCGATGCATTTGATACGTCTAATTCAGAGGGAAATGTATAGTGCGTTTGATGATATCATTAAGTAAAAACGGACTACGTCAGATTTCGTTTCTTGGGTTCTTTTGTAGATTAGCGTATGAACCATAGCGTCGGTGGAGCCCGTATGCCTATGAAGGAGTTGTCCACGTAGTGGCAGGAATACCCTTATCTCAAACCTCCACTATATTGCACCTATATCAATTCATGGAAAAGGCTTCAGGAGTGAACCTTGAAAAAATCTGAAGCCGGTGTCTCATTAGGCAGTTCAAAATTGTATCCAACTTCGTCCTGGCAACTCCTGCCAGGAAATCGTTCCCCAAATATATATATATATATATAATAGCTGTTCTTTTGGTTCCATTGGTGTCATATAGAGGGAGCACTTGCTGTATGGGCAAGAGCTAATTTATTGAACTGCCTAGGGTACATCTCAGCGGCATCAATGGAGATGGACATTCCATTCCGCTTCGTAGATAATAACACGGGAGGCAGCAGATACCGGTTAAAAGCTACGGCTCAACTGGCGTAGAGCTGCTCCCGACGGTGGAAGAGATATTCAGCCTAATTGGACTTCTACTGCCCGCATGAAGCTGACCAACCTCTGTCAATAAGGTGCGTCTCGTCACGGTCTGTTATCTTCATTGGGTGTATGGGGATTCGGAACCAACCGCACAGCACAAGTACCGAATTGTCACTAAGACCCATCGGATTCTGGAATCCGATCGCCCCCTCAGATTGTTCTTCCGATGTTAACACCAAATCCAAGACGGAGTGGTGGTCAGAACCTCTTCGCCGAGTGCATTCGTGGACATAGTTGTATAAATGGACTGAATCTAGTAGCTTTCTAAATCGGTATACGACTATTTGTGGCAAGAGATGGCCCCCGAGCTAAAGGGTAGGCAGGTTAAAATCCCCGATAATAAGAGTTACTGCTCGCTGAATGCTGATCAAGCGCTGAAGCACTCGGATCAAACTTTCGTTGTACGATATCGTAGATGAAAGTGACCGATAGTCCACACCAATCATGCAAACTTGTATCATGGAGGGTGAATTCTGTGTTATCTATTTGACGGCACTGGAGGCGATTATGATAATCAAGAGCAACACCTCCACCAATTCTCACTCGACCGTTTCTTATCAAATTTATATTAGGAATCGATATCTCCATCTCAATTAATTGGGAAGAATACCATGTTTCTGTAACAGCGATAATGCCGGGTGAGTGGTGTGAGCGTATCTCGGTCAACTCGGCCAATTTGTTAGAAAGGCTTTGCGCATTTGCATATAAATATTTTATACAGTTCGTGGTGTTCAAGTCATGAAATGTAATCAATAATCCGACTCGGTTAGAGTAGGAATGCTCAAGGTTTTTGGAACTATCGCATGAGATTTCATTTGAACCGCATCACTAGGCGTCGGTGTGTCAGTACTATCCGTTTGCTTGCTTCCGGCTATTATTCTGTGCAAGCTCAATTTGACGTTTCACGGTACATTTCTTCTATTAGCTTTCCATTCACGTTTGATACTATCGAACATTTCAGTTGTCAATAAGGGTAACTTTAAAGGGCTAGGACCTTGCCCCGTATAGTTGGCAGGCCGTGGTATCCTATTGTACCGATTGTTTCGGCTCGGTATTTCCACTGTTGGTGATCGTGCTCAGACTTTTCTTGAGACGGAACGCCTAGAAATAAAATAATTCTCTGATTATTTTCTTCTCGAGATTTCTTCGATAACTTTCGCTCCAGCATGGTAGATCTGCATGGATACGGCATGTAGATTCTGAAACACCTCTAAGAAGGTAAGCATTTAAGAGTGCGGATCCATTGTCCTCCAAAGATTGCAGCGTTAAACGTTAAAGGCGAGGATAATCATTGTGAGGAGAATTCCATTGGCGGTTCAGCCTAAATATTGACGAGGTAGTAACTAGCGCCACTCTCATCTAATTACAGAGTTTATACCACCCCACTCAGTCATGTTCTTGCTTAGCTTCGAACAGTGTTTACTGTCACTTGGCCACGTCGGTACATATAACACTAAGGTTTACACTCGCGGAATTCGGTTCACAAATTAAGTCGGTCTTTATAACAATAGTTTTGCTGAGTTCTTTCTCGTTTTCGTGAAGTTGAGCAGTCACTGATTCCGGCGAACACCTACCAGTTTTAGCCACCATCTGCGCGGTTATCTGGGCGAACGTTGGCCTGTTCGAGAATGGGGGATTTTCTATCGGCTATGTGTCAGTAACCTCTGAATCTGGCAACAGCGGTACCTTTATGATGTTTATTGTCAGTTCATTCACTTTGAGTATACTGGATTCTACTCTATTTAGACGCGTCTCAATTTCGTTCTCGAGAGTTTTCGCCTCCGAGGATGTAACTGTTGGTTTCGCTTTGCAAACCAGGTAAACGTAACAAACACCGGGACAAATATCTCCAATATTAATTGCCACCAAATCCGATGACAGCCATTTGGTCGCATTATGCATCCACTTTTGACACACAGGCGTAACTCGTCGCCTTAGGACTTACCACATTTTGGCCAACCGTACACTGCAGCCCGATGCGCTTTGTCTTCTTTTCGGAGTCATCCGGTCAGGTTAGTAGTGTGCGCACATGCGGTGGTTCTGTCGAACGATCGATGATGAATATCGTAAGCGCGACAAAAAGTGGTGTTCACGAATAAGAGCAAAATCAGAATTGAATCCTGCGATACGCTTCGGTAGTTCATCGCACGATGTTGAAAATATAACCAGTCGATGGCAAAGACTAAGATCTTTTCGATGACGTTAATCCTTTTGAGCGTTGCACGCGCAGATCCGATAGAGGAAAATCACGAAAAATCCTATGTTGCCCGTATTATCGAATAACACTACGAGAGTGCAATATCCAGAAAGCTAATTTTGAGGGTATCCTAAAAAGGTATAAAATATCCACGTACGTGTATGTGTAAGGACAGTATATCCTGATAATCGGAGCTCAAAATAATGCACGAAGGTTTGCCGTCCTTTTACAGAATCAATTTAAAAAATCAGCGCACTTGCTTCACTTAGTAATTTTATACAATATTAAAAACTAAGCGCTCGCTAAGTTCATCTAACCTCGCGCCTAACCCAGTTATTCCAAACCCCGAGATACGACATTATGAGTATGCTATATCGGCCGTTCACATAGCCGTTGCATATTTGAAAGCAAAGGCAAAACGTAAGAGTGAAAAATGGACTGTCAATTTTCGCGTTATATTTTCAAGACAATCGAAATGTTCGTGCGTCAAGAGATAGAATCGCGTGATTTTCTATTCGAAATTTTTTTCCGGAGCTCTTAAATGGCGGGTTTCCATGGCCACGAAGAAAATAAATGAAACGTAAAAACCGTACTGCTATAGAAACCGAAGTTCGAAAGTAAACTGTCAACAAATGGAAAAAATGTGCCAATTGACTGAAACTCTGGAGCTCGGTTTATTTAACATAAAAATTTCGTTAAAAATTGAATTTAATAGCAGACTATTGACGCTAATATTCCGAATATAATAAGGTTCACGAGTGAAGAGCAATGTTATAGAACGTTCTGTTTTCTAATTGTTTTTAATCTACAATTACTCACAGACATTAGGGTTGAATTGATGGAACTAATTTTTACATTTTGGAGAACAAACAATACGAATGAATAAAACGGTTCAATTGCATGCATTTCCATCACACACATACGCATACAACACGACCGGTTTCGTGCTGTTTGCGCTCATCAGTTAGGGACAATATGATCAGGATCAGCATGCGCTTGAAACAGTAGAAGAAGAGCAACTTGAATACGTATGAATGTTAGTATAGGTATAAACATTAGAATCACATAGTCTAATTTGCGGAACATTTCCGATATATAGAAAGAGTTTCAGCTTTTTCTCAATGCATTTCTGGTATCGTCACACGTAACTATCTGGTTTCAAATTCGTTGTTCTTTTCACCAGTCTCTATAGTATGCTCAAGTCAATTTTTCGTAAGCTTGTCCACTGATGTAGATTTATTTTTCCCCGTGCAAACATATATGTATCGTGCACAACTTTTTGTGATGGATTGGATATACACTGAAGCGTAGTTTAGTTAAGCAACTGCCGAATAAAAATTTAAGTGTAGGTGTAAGTTCACCCGCCATTTTGTTTATCTTGAAATCAGTATATAGAGAATCTGATGACAGCCGGCGATACGCAAGCTTCCACTTATGATTCAAAAAAGTTGAACTCGATTAGTGTTGACAAGACTTTAGCGGGGGAAAATAAAAATAAGTGCATTATTCAGTGAGTCGGAATATAGATTCTCACATCACCAGAAAAGCGAACCAGATTTTTCCGTATTAGCCCAGTCTGAGCCTCTCTGAACACTAGGATCATTATAGGACTGAGTACTGAACCTTGTGAGACTTCGCTGGTGGCCATGTCGGTTTCAGAAATGTTACCTGCTACATTGAATTTTCATTGGAAACAGATAGGTATATAGTGGAGAAGTTGTTCGTTATTGCAAACAACGTGA